>JAHQIW010003205.1:0-105349 GCA_019055375.1 Parelaphostrongylus tenuis
TTTTTATTATGCTGCAACACAAGCCGCTTTCAAAACAGAGTTGGGTTGAGAAGGTGAAAGCCGCTTTCTGTTATACCACAATGGTTCATAAATGTGTCATTTATGTTCGTGGATACATTACGTGTTGAAAAGAATAGAATATTGGTGCTCTATTTTAGGTTACTGAATTACTTGTTGAACGGCTTTATTTCTCATCTATGAATGCGTAAGTCTCAGTCTATTGCAGAAATTTCGTGTATGCAAAATGAAGCGATTTTAGATCTGATTTAGAACAAAAACAACCCGGTGGTACGGAACTCGTAGAATAACTACTCAGACGATACTATGCACAAATCAATTTAAGAGGACGAAAGGTTTTACACCAACCGATTCTTTTGAGCGAAAACAACCACTTGAGGAAACTGTACGATTATCTGTAGAATAATGGAGGTAGTTATGGCATTAAGTTCATTATCTTGTAAAAGGCGACAGAGTGTGTGTTGGAAATTTTACGAAAACATTATCGCTAAAAATTTGCAGAGTTTGGCAGTTGTATGACTACATAAGATCTCTAAACTCGCTCATAGAGGATGAAACTAAATTGAATATAAATAACTAGGTCTATCTGTACTTTTTCTTCCTCTTCGTGTCAAGATTCTTCAAAGTATCTTCAACTCAGTTGTCATAAATAATACGGTAAGAAAGAGTGCTCTTGTTTCAGTTTTTCTATCTTAACAGCTGTAGATACTCCACCAAGTCAACAGACAACGATGCATTGTGCGCCATTTCGAGAGGGAGGATTAGTTTGACCAGCCAACTTGCGGTTCCATTTCTAATCTGAACAAAGTTCACTGTCGAATATATAAAACCGTCCACACTTTTTATACCACAAAACTCAAGATAAAAGGTTTACAATTTTCCTGCATTCCAATATCATAGACTTTTGAGTGCTTCATAATACGCGGTGTTCTTTCTCCGTTTGTCTAGACAATTACATGCCCACGTATTCAACCACCTTCTCGTTGATATATTAGAATTGTTTCGTTTAGGAGACGGATTTGCTGAGAATGAGAGCCTTCGTATTTCTCCTATGCATTGGCTCGGTCCTTTCCTTCCCTGGCTATAATAATGATGTCGATGAGGTAAATATTTCCTTATTGATGATGGGATAATGTAGCGAGTGTAGTTCTTCCGTACAGGGTTGAGACCACTGAGAAATTAAGTACCATGATAAGAAATCACGCCTGAAATATTGATCCAGGACACTAATGTATCTTGATCTTGAATATATATCAAAGACAGCGCTAACATCTGCTTTCAGTACACCGACTACGACGGAGATGATTCTAGCGAAGGACATGAATGCTCTCAATGTGAATTTCTTAAGGGATTACCCAAAAAGCTCTTACGGAATACTACAAAATCGCTCAGGTACACCAGTCATTTCCCAATCTATTTCTAGAATTTTGATTACAATGCGAGAGGACGATTAAATCCGAGAAATCAAAGTAAATAGCATAATTCGTCCAACATTGTAACAGCACGAACAACTGTCATTTGGATATTCCAAGCATTCTTACAATCCGCTGTCACAGCAGATACAATAACTGAAGAGATATTGAGAGATCTTTATGTTTAAGTCTCATTATGCCCCCGTTAGATATTAGATGTGATCGTAATTCTATTAGCACATTATTAACGCTTCGACATTGAGCTGTGTGAAAGGTGTTTTAAATTACTGATGTTGTAACATGGTCCCAGGTGATTTTCATAATTCGATCGACTTTGAATGGGGCCTAGTCAAAGGCTCCGCTGAAGAGGAAAGAGATAGCAGGAGTAGCGAACTTGAAAGTACCCAAAAATACGTTAAAATTGCAATGTATTCAACGCGACTGACAAGCAATAAGTATTTTTAGTACGCCCGTTTTCATACTAATGATTATAAAAACAAGGGCAACACAGAATAAAAGCGTACGGCATTCCCTTCATTGTCGATTTGCCTTCTAGGACACGTCACAGAGTATTATGGCGATGGAGAAATCTTTGGAGCGTTGGGCAAAGAAATATAACATTGAGGTAAAAGCAGCGCGTTTATCGTATAATAATCACCATTGAAAGAAAATCTTTTTCCAGGATAAATACAAGGCTCATGTAGCAGACGAAAACAAGAAGTTTGAGGCCTTCAAAAAATCGCTCACTGATCTGACGAAAAAGCTGACAGCATTCTTCAAATCATACATTAAGATTGGCAACGATAAGGTATTACTGTATTTCTCAAATAAATTATTAATGAACAGCAGTCGTATTACTCGACACTCTATACAAATGATATGAATTCGTACTCCTACATCCTTTATTTTATTTCATGGTCTGGTACTTTTCTCTCAGACGACAATAAGTGAATAATCGACCTCATTAGCCGAATAAGAATTTTTTATAGGAGCCTTATTAATCGTTTGAAGTCTAAATCCCTTGTTAGCTCGGTGCGAAGCCGGTTATCCGAGAAAGTCTTCTAATAACCCTTCAACGATCGAAAAACATTTGTGTTGCACACACGCCTTTTTCTCGCTAAACAGCGCTTTTTCTTAGGATTATTACTAATCGTTCGATGGCTTAATATTTGAAGATCTCAAATCTTAGCCATTTTCCTAGAAAAAACGCTTTCCTGCAGTGCAGGAACGAAAACCATAAATAAATTCACAAGTGCAAGCATGGGCATTTGGGCTGTTCTACGAAAAGGGGGAAGGGTAGCAAGGAGGATGAGGCCGTTTTAATAGGACCATCGATCAAATGGTTTTTTGGCGGGTAAATGCGAGATGCAAATTTTGTTCCTCAGTTACGAATTATTTCTTCACTTGAAAACGAACTCCAAAGTAAACCTTTCACTCTGATAGTGAATGATTTGCTCTATACGTTCATGTGTTTTTTCATACATCAACCAAGTAATAGTTGAACTGCGTGTCCAATGTAAAACATTATTTAGTTTTTAATTTGATTTATTAAAGATAGGTGTTTTCGATTACCGGCCGCATACTGCGCTAAGCGGAGATTTAGCTTTTGAGGAATAGTTGCTAGTACTCTTGAGAATAACACGTGTACAACGCAAGAAGTCGAAAATTGATTTGTCGTCGTTCAACAGAGAAGAAATGAAAGTTTCTTATTAGGAAAAAAGCAAGTTTGGCAGAGCCTAGAGTCCTTCAAATATACAAAAAAAAGCAGCAGAAGCAAAAAAAAATATCACTTCGACCGCTCATTTATTTTCAGAAGAAGTCCTACGATACTATGTACAAGGAAACTCAAGAATTATTCAAGGGGTTGAACAAGAAAGAAAGAGGAGTTGTGTGCCATATTCTGCAAGGAAATTTCGGTAGCAGTGAATGAATTCTATGAGTTGTAAGACACGTACGTTACTGTATGTAATATCATTTAGGAAATGGAAGATCCCACCAGCATAGTGAACCTAATCGTTCAGACTTTCTTGAACATGCTAGCAATATTGAAGCATTCCCATGAGGGTATTGGGCAAGTTTCGAGCGACACGTTTTCGTTAACACATATTCATGGTGTTGCTACATTGTTTAACTTGTTTTGCTAAATCGAGAATAAAGAAGTTTTGAGATATGTTTGAACCGTTGGAAATCTATCGAGATTTTCCACAGCTGCCAAAGCAGGGCAAAGGCTTTGACGATTGATCGCTGACAGCTGTTATGTTTCATGTCAAAGAAGAATCGTCAGAGCCGTGACTCTGGTTTTGTTGTGATAGCTACGGTGACGTTGAAAGACAGATTTGTCTCTCATCTGCTGTCGAAAGTCTTGTATATTACCCAATATCCTTGGGTATATGAATGTGAATAGGTGGAGAGCCACTTACACGTTAGATTTGCTCTGATCAACAAGATACTTCTCCCTTAGACCGTTAGAAACCGACAAGAGATTTCTATTGTGCTTTCTGCACATACTCGATGAAAGATACAAGTGTGGGTGCATTTAACAACTTGGAAATAATGTCTGATACCATTGAGAGTAAAAACAAACACACTGGATAAGTGCAATAGAAATCGTCAAGACTACTAGTGTATGCAGAATTGCAGATTTTGAAAAGACAAAAAAAAAAAGCAATGAGCTCTCTTAGAGGACTCATCTACGAGTTTCAAAGCTTCAAATCATATCAAAATAGTGACGGCAAGCAAGTTTCTTCTCTGTCTTCAAACTTCTCTAATGGCGCAAACGATACTCTGCAAGCTACGCAAAGAAAAAAAACGATGGACTTGTTTTAATCGGCTCCAAAACTACAGATCACATGAGAACAGCGGCACTGCAGAATTTTCATGAGCGTTCGCTATTACCTGCAATAAAAATCGGCTGCTTATTAGCTTTCTTATCTTCCGGTTCAAATGTTCAAATCTTTAGGAATGGGGACAGATTTGACGTATGCAAAGAAAAATCACATGATTTTGGGCTATTATGCAAAAATCAGTTTTCCTACATTTAACTGCAATGACGTCATGGGCTAGCTAAATTATCTTATCCAAATTGTCATCCTCTATTTCACATTCACCCAAATGACTCTTGATCAATGTACGTGAAATACTCAAAATCGGGATTCAGCGTATGTAAGTACTCGTCATGATAAAGTAAAAAGCAGAAAAAATTTCATGTTGCGAAAAAAATCTGGACATGAAGAAAAGTATGGTACTTGTCTGTCACAAGGCAACAAATAAAGATTTCACGTCTTTCGCTGGACACAGACTTACCATTGCAATTTCGGTGGCCACCGGAAAGCTTAAATCTCTGGTTAGTGCGTTAACCGTGTGTACGATAAAAAAGTCTTTTTCTCTATTCCGTCAGACACTGAGATCTTCATGGTGGCCGATTTACATCTCGAATATCCTAAATGGTGGTCGAAGCATAACTCAGATTTTCTCTGTCACCACGCACGGAGTTCTTCAACGGATTCTCTAATGTTGTTATGCGCTGCTGCTTAAGTATTTCATTTCGAAGATTTTTGCGGAACTCTGATAGAGACGAATCTTCGTGTAATCTTAAAGGTATCCGAATTAAGGCGTTCCTAGGAGTTCAGACGTTCATTATGATCATAAGAGAGCAAATGGAAAACCGACGCCATTCGCTGTAGAAGAAGTTTTCATATGGATTCTAGTAACCATTAAAAAATTGAGATTTCAGGCTACAGCCCCACTTCGCCGATTCTTCAAAACACCCTCTTTGACGTTGCCACAGAGGGAGACTTCTTGCGTTGCAGACGCTCATATATCTCGGCCTACAGCGCTCTTTCTTGGGACTATTGGTAATCATTCAATAACGTAGTCGTTTGTTATTCCAATGTTGTGCTTATAATCCGAAAAAAGCGTTTCTTTAAAACGCAGCACGTTTAATAAGTTGTAATCGAATAATTACTATTGGTCCAAAGAAGGAGCTCTGTCCGGCGAGAAGTGTACACGTTTGAGACATAGTTTCTGAGTAGAGATCACATCGTTATAAAAGTACGCTTTGAAAAACCGGTTTCGCGGGACTGTATCCTAAATTTCAGCTTTCGATTGATTACTAACACTCTTATGAAAACTTTTTCTCCAGCGGAGTTCCATTTGTTTCCTCGTAATCAGAAAGTTCTCGTTGAAATGACTGATTGCAGGAGAGTAATGAGGCAATAGATCGAACCAGTACCTTGGCAATAGATCGAACCAGTTTCTGAGTACAGATCACATCGTTATAAAAGTACGCTTTGAAAAAACCGGTTTCGCGGGACTGTATCCTAAATTTCAGCTTTCGATTGATTACTAACACTCTTATGAAAACTTTTTCTCCAGCGGAGTTCCATTTGTTTCCTCGTAATCAGAAAGTTCTCGTTGAAATGACTGATTGCAGGAGAGTAATGAGGCAGTAGATCGAACCAGTACCTTGCTTCGAGATGGAATCGCAACACCACGATCCACTTCGGTATTCTCTCTATTCTTCCACGGTTGAAAGTTCATAATAAACCCTAATATAACCGTCAGAAGAATTTACACCATGACTCAGACGGTTTTTACTAATAAGTGCCAACAAATGAACATTCGACCCCCATCGCTGGACAAGAACTATTCATAACGTTGTTAGTAAATAATCGAAAGCTCAAATTTCTGGCTAGTGCAGCAGTTGGGCGATTTTCAAACAAGCCCTGCTTTAATGCATCAGCAAAATTTGTGTTTCACACACGCGCTTTTCTCGCAAGACAGAGCTCTTTATTTAGACCATTAATATAAGGGGTACAAACATAACTCCACCGCTTCTTATGGTTTGAATATCCAGTCAAGACAAAGAAATTTTCGCACTATAGCTTATTCAAATATAACCTAATCGTGGCAATTTGCCAATATTTGGCTAGTTTGTGTAATCCATTAAAGAAGAATTTAATAAGCATGAATGGCAAGATATGATAAAATCTGGTAGAATATATCAATTTTGCTACTTTGCAACTCAAATTTTGTAATTTCGAGTGGCAGTCTGACAGTGCTATGTCGGGATAAGGCAAGTAGATTAATAACACCTGTAACATTCCATCTCATTTTCATCAGCTCTTTTATGACGCTTTTGATTGGATTTGCTGCGTTACCAAGCGGCGAAGCCATTAACTTCGCAGATTTACCAGCGACAGGTAATTGAAACTACTTAGTTCCAATATCGTTCATTTATGCACATCTTGTGAAATTTTTGATATGCAACTTGCCTGAACTTGCTGTAACATAAAGCTCGCTCCTCCATTTATTTTGCGCGCCCTACACTGACATTTTCCCCTACGCGTCATTCGTGCATGGATAAAAAGCGAACTAATTCCCACGACAGCTTCATATTATGTGAAAGATAGATGAGTTGCATACCGAAATATCCGCGAATTAATAAACAATCAAACAATACCAAAGTTGTGCAATTCTTTCACTTCTGATCAATAAATCTGCTAAGTTTATTTCCCGCTTATAGCGTTTTTCTAGTACAAAAGCCGTCATTCTCAGAGTCCTAAAGAAGAACACCATATGGATCATTTTGTCTACAAAAGACGTGTAAATAAATAGCGCTTTTGACGTACTTACCAGCCAAGAAGTAGAAATTGCATATCTTTATTTTTTCTACTATTACAGCGAGAGATAATTGAACGGCAGAGTGATATCTGCACACTTAATCAATTTCAATAGCGCAAGATCTAGTGATTCCAACACTATGTTTATTCTGTGGAAAGACCGTTTTTCTGCAATGCTATAGGAAATTTGAGTTTAATTCACATATGCGAGCATGGTTTTACAGCTAATCTACGGGATAAGAGAGCAGGGAGGATTCGGCCATATCAACTCGGCCATCGTTTGATGGTTCTTCGGCGGGTCGCTTGTAAAGTGTAATTTTGGTCTTTCGATTAGTATTTTTGTCCCCTTCAAGAGATACTCCAAATAAAATCTATGGCTCTGATAGTACGAGATTTTCTCAACACGTTCATGCGCTTTTCATTCTTTCAGAGAAGTAACAGTTGAAATGCATGGCCGGCCCAATGTAAAATATAATTTTCTGATCAAATCTCTAGTGTTTTTCCTATATTTTTCGCAGTGTTATGATATACAAGAAAAAATAATTTTAATTTGAATGAAATTAGTAGCACGATCAGCAATTGATAATTATCATAATTAAAGCCTAATTTCATTTTGTAATTTACAGCGTTGTCTTTTTTTTAGATGGGTCTTTTCGAAAACGGCCTTATGCAACCCTAACCAACGACTCAAGTTCAAAAGTGCTTGTCCAGCAAATGGGGACGATTATTGATTTGTCGCCATCTAAAAAAAGGATCCTTACAAGATACAAGTCTTGGCACTCATTTGATCTGAGTGATCGCTAAACATTCGATACCTCGCGCGATAAGAAGCAAAATGTTTAACGTGGCCCAACAACATATCAAGCTGCAATCCTCTTAGATAAGTCTAATATCCATTCATCAATTCATCGACCTTGCAAGGATGGAAGGCTTGGCGAGCGAGCGCCCATGGGATCAAACCATCAACCACAAGTGCGACGCAGAGTACCTCTAACCACTGCGCCAGACGTGCTCTGCTATCTATATTTACAGGAACTTCGAGTCTTATGCGAAAATTCTGTCTTCTCGCCGGAGTTGATTCTTCCCCTCTACCTCTTCGAGGTATTACAAAGTCAAACCAGTCAACGGTTGGTAGCTGACACCTCCGACACGATATATCGTGAGGAGATTATTTTATTTACACGACCCGTAATCACAATCTTCATCGTGCGGATCTAACATTCGACTCGTTTTTCATCTTTCTGAGCGTAGCCGGATGCTGGTTGAGCGAGTCTCCTTGTACATCCGAGGATGGCCTAGTGTGCCGTTCTATAGGACGTTCTCGCTGAGTCGGAGAATTTTGGGGAAGAGCTCGGCTCCACGCGCTCCGCGACGAACATCACCACCACTTGGCCGCAATGCCCCATTCTGAAGTGGGAAATGGCAGAAATGTGCTCTGCTACATCACTCTGACGCCCACCGTTGATAGGGCAGGGGGTGTCGCGCCGTCGCGTTCGCAGCACTCGCTAGCCGGGGCATATGCGTCTCTGAGAGAAACTGTCGTTGTGTCTGCGCTCTCTTGCAGCAAGCGCTTGCATCCCACGTCGCCGTCTTGGCAGGTGATGGAGACCGTGGGAAAATTGAGAGTGACAACGAAGGCCGACGTGAGTACGCCCTGTGGGTATGGACAACCACTTAATAGAAAGCTTCCACTATCACTATCACTGCCATCCATACCACTATCATTATTATCACTTTCACCACCTTATCATTATCTCTATCACTGATATCACACATTATCGAAAGAAAGTATGATTCATTTTGTCAGCTACGAGTTCGACTTCTGGTCAATGCGGTGTCTACGCATTGAGTGGAATGCACTGTGTAAGCGCGCTTATCAGATCTCACAAACAGCTCAAATCGGTGGCAATAATTGCCACTCTTGCTATCATTAGCATTATCGAAAGCATAATCATTATCACTAGCGTAGTCATTTTTATTATGTTATCATTTAGCGATGCATTCTTGTCGATGAAACATAGGAAATGTAAATAAAATATGAAAAATATAGATGTTCTCTTTGCTGAGAATATCTCTGTAGGGACTATTTCAATGACATTCCATCATTTCATGATGGAGATGCTCTCCCAGAACCGTCTGGGTTCGTCTCCCCGTATCAATCATTCTGTCTGGAGTCTGCTTTCTTAAGAGATTCGCCGTCTTTCTCACATGGCGCAACGCCACCATTACAGTAACTGGAGGGATTAGACGTCGCACGGCGTGGGACGACACGTCCCACATGATCGGCGCGATATCGCGCACCTAGGGGAGCAACGTAAGCAGCAGATACAGTATCCTGGAAGGGAAGTGGGCAGACGACACAATGTGGATATGTTGTGTATTACACAGGACACATGTTATCATTCGACACGGTATGTACCTCATCACACGGAGTGTCATTTGTGCTCTTCCTTGACCTTCATTTTATTCGTTTTCTAAACTAGTTTTTGTTTCTTCTTAGTTTTTTTTGTTGCTATGGTTTGTTTACATATTCTGGATATGGACAGTAGGTGTGGCGCAGTGGCTAGACGTGCTCTGCGACGACGTACACGACCGATGATCGATGGTCGATGGTTCGGTTCCGCGTACGAAGCCTTCCATCCCTCCGGGCTTGGTGAACTGCTGCCAGACATGTCTAGGAAGATAGCAATACTGACTTGATATCGCCTCTGTAATGCTACGAATGGAGTCCAATGCGTGACACATCTTTGCGCGGGATGGATTATCGCAAAGAGCTCTATCCTTTTTCATTCTAGAGATGAATTCGGTTCGTGGTTACTCAGCGTCTCTTATTCCTTTCCAGCTTATTAATCGTTCTCCAAGTTCATCGTTTTCCACCACAGCTGCTTGCAAAAAGGTAGGTTGCGGGTACAAATGAGACCGATTTCCTTAGTTTTACTTCATTTTTTTAAGAACTCGGCTTCTTTACAGGCTCAGAGAAAGAATCCGTTTGTAACACAACGGGAAACGTCGATCGTAAAGTTGGTTTCATCAAAAAAATCGCCGCTGTTTGTATCACCGTTGAGTCGTCGACGCCCAGGTGAGAGCTGCTTTCTAGATGGTTCTTTCTGATTTATAAGGGGACAAATGAAAAACCGGCCTCATTCGCTGGAGAAGAAGTTTTCATAGGAGTGTTAGTGCTTATTCCGAAAGCTTGGATTTCTGACTAAAGACCCCACATGGGCGGTTTTTCAAAACACACTTCTACTAGGTTGGAAAGGAAATTTCCGTCGTTTGGATAGCAATGTCTTTTTTTTCTGCATGAATCGTGTGTGATTTTCATGTCATTCGAAAGGTCTACTTCTTGCGCATCTTTCGATATATGATTTGTCAGTATCTGCTGGAGAATGGGATTGCCCAAGAACATCAGTCACGATCGATTTGGCAAAAAAGTCGTGATTTGCGTTTGGTGGAATCCTGTAGTGATTCTGCATCTTGAACTTGTTCCGAATGGCAAATCCATCATCGCCGATCTTTACTGCGAGCAGCTGAGCCGAGTTTACGACAAGTTGGCCGAGAAATATGCAAAACTTGTTCGTCGAAGGAGCGCTTTGTTTGCAGCAAGACAACGCAAAACCACACGCAGCCAAAAAGGCCAAGGAAAAGTTTGAGGAATTGGACGAAGTTGAGATTCTGCCGCATCCACCCTATAGTCCGGACATTGCTCCATCTGATTAAGGCCTATTCCGATCAGTGCAACACTTTTTGAAAATCGCCCGATTTGAATCTTTTGATGAATTGAAGAAGCATGTCAAGAGTTCCTTGATTCAAAGCCGAAGGAGTGGCACTTCATCGGATCCGAAACGTCGCGGACCGATGGCAAAAAGGGTGGACAATGATGGCCTGTGTTTTGAAGAAGCGTTGTTGTTGTTCGTTGTCTGAATGTATGCATAAATTTTGAATGATTTATCAAACGATGGAAACTTTTTTCCAACCTAGGATAACGCTGTGAAATCCGCAGCAAGCTACGTCTCAGACACGCGTATTTCTCGTGGGACAGAGCTCTTTCTTTGTACAATTAGCATTCACTCGATAGCGTAATCGAATCTGATTCCAGCGCTGTGCTTATACCTTGTAAACACCGTTTCTTTGAAAAGCAATCGATATTATAAGTTGAATTTTCATCCGCGACCAAGGTGGACACTGCCAATTCACCTGCGGATGGTCGATAGACCTCGCATCGGCCTCACGGCATCGCGCCAACTCACCTGGCCGCCTCAGCCAGCCGCACATGAACTGGCCCAAGTCCACCTTTGTCGCGGATGACAATCCAACTTATTTTATCTGCTGCGTTTCAGAGAAACGGTCTTTTCGGGAGATAAGCACAGCGTTGGAATCAAGAACGAATACGCTATCGAATGATCGGTGATTGTCTGAGGAAGGATGTCCGTACTGCGACAAATATGCACGTTTGCAATGCAGGAAGTATCGTCCTGTAAGAACGTCAAGGAAAGGTCGTTTTCGAAAACGGCGACGTTGGTCTGTACCCTGAAGTCTCATCTTTCTAGTGGTTGATAACACTTTTTAAGAAGTCTCCTCCCGAAGACTTAGTTTTTTCATTCGTTCTCTTATAATCAGAAGGAAATTTCTAGACATTTTTCATCGTTTTCATTTCATTTCGCTTCATTTTGTAGCTTGTAAACGCGTGTGGCGCACTGGTTAAAATCTCCTGCACACCCGTGATTATAGTCGATAGTTCGATCGCGAGCTTAAGGATCACTAAGCGCTCCTTCTCGCTTGGATCGGAGAAGTGATATAAATTAGGCTGGGAGGCTAGCACTACTGAAATATCGCTAGGCCATCGAGATTCATTGTAATGGCCAGATATGCGTTCAGTCATCTCGGGCGATGCTAGATGGAGACGAGTGCATGCCGCATCCCTTAGGGATCGATCTATGCCGAGAGCTTTATCCTTTTGATGGCTCGAGTTCCGACTGTGCTTTGTGTGACTTGATCTCGCCTGTTCTAGTCTTTCAAAGGTTGCAATGCTCTGATAAAAAAAAAGCCTCTGCGGTCAGCTCAACCCCTTGGAGGCGGCAGTTGATTGATCGTCCATCGCAACTCATGAGAGGCTCGCCATTTTCGTTATTCAATTAGGGTTTCTCCTCCGTGTGAAATGTGAAACCTCAGGTTTTTCGTGTTACTCTTATACTTCATGAATTTCTCTACATGGTGAAATGGTTTCTGTGCATATGTAACTTTTCTATACCATCAAAACTTTTAGTGTAAAATGTAGTGTTCTTCTCGCTTTTACAGCATTCTGTGGTAACCTTTCGATAAACCAATCGCAGCATCGAGATTCTCGAGATTTGGGCTATGAACGATCAGTAAGAGTTTGACGAAGGGCCATATACAAGCTTCAGCGCAGCAAATAAGGCCAGTTCAGTGTAGGACATAGTCTTAATTTAGCTACGCGGCGTTTCAAAAATTGAACATATTGTTGAAATTTCAAGAATTTGAATTTTTAAATGATTACCAGATGTCTAAGAGAAAAGTTTTGTCTAGAGAGAAAGGCCTTCAGACAATCATCTACTTCAGCTGGTATACATGGACCGTTAGAGGTTATGACTCTACTCATTAGTTGTCTTGGTTAGTATTACTTGAGTGTTTGGCTGGAGCGTCCGAGCCAATGCATATGTCTCGAAATTCAGTCTTTCTTTGACTTTAGCACAATCAGTTGATATATCTTCTCTGTTGGTCAAGTCAATAGCGCGATGTAAGCTGAAAACGGCTCGGCTTCTTTTTAGTTATAAGAGGGCAAATGAAAACCGTCAAGAACTTTTCATAGGAGTGTTAGTAACCATTCGAAAGCTGAGATCTCTGGCTACAGCCTCACATTGGCAATGTTTCAAGTACCGTCTTATAACTCTGTTCAATTCAGAATAAAACTAGCCTCAGATGCGCATATTTCTCACCGGCCAGAGCTGTATGTTTGGACATTAGTAATCATTCAGACTAAAGAATGAGCTCTCTCTGGCGAGAATATGCACGTTCTTTCTAAAGCAGCGTTCAGAAAAGTTTTTTTTTCTCCGAAAACCGGTGACATGGGGGCTGTAGTTTCAAATCTTAGCTTCCGATTGGTTACTAACACTCCTATGAAAAGTTTCTCTCCAGCGAATAAGGACGATTTTTCATTTGTCCCCTTATAACAAAGAAGAATCAAGCCTCTTTCTTCAACCTTTCGACGTATTGGTCTTCTTCAGAGTCGTTAAAGAGGATAATTTTACCAACAGAATTTATGAATGATAGAGCTGTTGACGTTGATCAATGCTCGGGATGTAACATGCATTCGTCTTCATCTGGCATCACTCTAGGTAATTGAGTGCATATCTGACCTTGCAAGGACCCACGGTGGTCTACCGATGTATCAAGTCAGTCCTGTTATCCTCCCAAATAAGTCCGGTACCAATTCACCGACCACAGAGTGATGGAAGGCTTGATTACCTTCAAGTGCAGGATTCAACCATCGATCGACTGGCCATGAGTACCACAGATCACCCGTAATGAGTACGCTGCACGCGCTCTTATTTACCTATATAATTATTCGAACGCACTACCGCAGAATTTTTGTTTAATTCCTTCATTGACTGAGTAGAAATGAAAATATGATTTGCGATAGATTAAGCGGATCGTTCGGACATTTCTTTCTTAGGAATGTGCGTTCGACTTTTTCAATCGATATCCTCAATTATAAAGGCCGTAGTTGTTCGAGGACAATCAAAGTTAATAGCTTAACATAAAAGTTGCTGTTGTTTTCCAGTTTTTGGGAATTTTGGCCTTCTGTAGTCTAATGAACTTAGCTATTGGCGCTTGAGGCACAGTGTTAAGAGTTTTGTGCGCGGTTCGCACGTGGTCGATGGTTCGATCGCACGCTCAAGGCTCACTAAGCCTTCTTGTTGCCCGGGGTGAGCAAATTCGTATCAGGACTCATCGGGGAGAGCAGGATTAACTTACTACATCAGTAGACTATCGCGAGTTGCTTTATAGGCCGGAATTGCATGCAGTCATCTCTAACAATACATAATGAAATCGAATTCACGGACAATCTCTCAGGGATAGACCAACACCGAGAACTTCATCCTTTTCTTCAGACATAGCTATTAGTAACCCTAGAGACTGAGCCTATCTTTTCCAGGGCTACTAAATATGGCGCAGAATTTTGACAACTTACTCATCCTCGATTTCGAAGCCACATGCTCTGATGATGGACCGATATTGCCCTATCAAGTACTGCCTCATGAAATTTCCAGCACAGCATTCAGTTTTACACTTTTGGTGGTGTTGTTACAGTTTTGTTGCTCTCGTTTTCAGGAAATAATCGAGTTTCCTGTAGCAAAACTCGATGTGAAGTCATGGACAATCACTTCTACCTTTCATCAATATGTGAAACCAACTGCTAATCCAATTATCACTTCATTCTGTACACATCTCACTGGCATTATTCAAGTAAAGTGTACTCTATTTTATAATTTCTTCATGTTAGAATTAAAATTTACTATATATCAACACTTTCGGAACCGCAGTTGTAATCGCTGCACGCGAAGCGATTCACCTGCTTGCACTATTTTTGCTATCCACTTAGGCTTTTTCGTTCCGTTTTGAAAGTATTTTCAGGTTTCTTATGTCATTGTGTCCCACGATTCGCTCTACATGGTCATATGCTTTTGATGTTTATATAATTTTCGTATTTGAAGAAATTTAGAGAACATTGAAAAGTCCCTAAAAAGTGATGTTGCGCAATGATACGATGTCAGCTCTTTGTAAACTGCCCTCATTTTTTCGACTGTTTGTCTAAGTCGAAAATTGGGACTTTTTTAGAAATGAAAAGAGAACTTTTCTATCTTACCATAGATATTGACTTCCCGGTTTTTTTGTTCTACATCACCAATAAATTCGCTTTGAAATTCAAGCCACGTGCTAAGTATTTCGTTGGTGAGACGTAGTCTTCCCTCTGTCGCTGCAGTCCTTCAAGTTAACATCTTAGAAAGCAAAGCCCAGTTATTTGAAATCACCGTTTTTCAAGCTTTGATTGAATACTAAAATTCTAGTGAAATAGCTTTGTAGGGCTAAAAAAGTGCTTTGAATAATAATGATTTGTTCAAGCAACACTCTCGGTTCTCAAAGAGTTAAACTATGTAAGACCAAACGCTCCTCAGAGTTCACTACTGCGACTCAATTTATTTCATTAATTTTAGGAAACTCTTAGTTTCTAAGCAGCAGAGTTGACCTTTTGGGGCAGACTGGATTCATGGAATGCAGGGTTGTTTTCTGACTATTTCACCAGATGGGAACTGTCCCTCGATATTTTGGTTGTTACGCGATAATTTTAGAAACGCCAATTTCATCCATATTTTATAATTGGGAAGACCTCGTTGTTGCGTCATAGCAACTAAAATTTCATTACATATTACACTCGACTTCCTTTGTTTACTCGACTGGAGCATTTAAGTAGATTTTGTTCAGGTTTCTAGAAGTCATTCGACAGGTCCAATTTCGATGATTCTGGAGCAAGTGTGTAGTCTTCAAAATGGTTTTATATAATATAACCATGTAGAGTAAAATGAGGAAAAGTATATGACCATTTAGAGAACATAATGGAGTATCACAGTAGCACATAAAAACCTGCAGGAATCTCCAAAGCGGAGACGAAAACCCTAAATGGTTGAGAAAATTGTGCGCCGCTTGCGAATCGCTTTGTGCGCCCGATCAGCTGCCGTCTCTAAAGGGTCAAAGGTAAGCCAACAATTTACAGGAAATGGTGGACAATCAGCAAACCATAGATCGAGTTCTCAACGATTTCGATGAATGGATGGAAAAGGTCAGTATGTCGGCTTTTGAGCGTTTGTCGTCATTTTAGGCGAGAAGTGCCAGCATTATAGTATTCGTCGTTGAATGTAGATTCGGCGCTGTTGGCTCGCATGTTGCTAGAAGCTTTAGTCGTCCGGTGAATTGTACAACACTGCTTAATAATTTTGTCCATAGTTTTCTTAGGAGAGACTTCAGTGTGGCGTCGTCTTCGTTTACTTTCGCGAAGGTTTTCGTTGAATTGCACTTTTTTTGTGAAATCAGTGATGTGCTTAATGAGAAGCCTCCTATCTCGTCGCATTTTGTTTTTTTTCTTCCTCAGCTTTAGAGAATCGTATATTTTTCCACCTTCTTCTATTCTTACACTCATGGGAGTTGAACATGGAACAAGACAATGTTAGTCAATATCGCTGGTAAATAAGCCATATTGCCGATCCCCATTGTTCTTTTGTTTCACACGATCCGTTATTATAAATTACTATGAGGATTTCAGCACTTTTTGCATTGGATTTGTTCCCTCACATTCATTTTCCACAAAGGTCTTCAAACATTCACGTGTCGTTTCGACTGCTGCTTGAGAACTTTCTCTTGTTTATGAATCTCTTATGATGCTGTTGGAGACGATTCTTCTTACAGTCCTGGAGGTGTCTGAGCTGAGGTGTTCGACGATTGTGGCAGAATGTTGAACGAGGAGGTCCAACTGGAGCCTTGCTTATCACTTGGGTTTTCTCATACATCTCACCCTTCACCATAGCGCTCCCGCGCTCGCATTGTACTTGCTTCACTTTTTCAGGTTTACTTTGAGTTCCGATTATTTCTTTGGATCTCTATGTGGTGTTATGTTTCCGAAGTGGACGAAATATTGGCTATTCGGCGATGAATGATTGCTAAAAAGACATTTTAAATCCTCCATAGCGCATTGTTCTTTACCAACTGTGTTCTTACTGCTGCGGCGTCTACCCTTTGGGCCTTAGATATTTATGCGAACCGTTTGCTTTCGGTCAGCTTCGGGACATTGTTTTTTATTCATCGTTTGAATTATGTATGATTGTCTTTTCTTCCGAGTTTGTAGATCACTTCGAACTGCGTCACTCTTACTGCCCTTCATTCTATCCTAACTATCCATTCAATTCAAAATCCTTGATTTAGCTAAAGAGCTTTTTCTGTTGATTGGATGAACCACAGTTTAAAATTTGATGGACGATTTGTCAGTGATTTTTTTCATTGAAATGTTCGATCGCTTATGTTGTTTATCGCATAGATTAGTGTCTATAGGAGGAAACACTAAAATCTCGATTTGCTTTCGTCACATGTGGCGATTGGGATCTGGGCGTAATGTTACCGTCAGAGGCGAACGTGAAGAATTTCAACATTCCCAGGTATAAAATTTGTGTTTCTGCTTTTTATTTCTTTAGTCAAAGGTGTCTTTGAACATAAAAGTCGAACATTTTTTACCATATCTGGCTCTTGGTCTGCTTCATTTACCGATTACTTGTATTCAAAGAAGTTGCATAGTTCAAAAGTCAAACTTTCTCAAATTTGGGCCACAGTAATGAAGAAGATCTCACGAAAACTTTCGCGAGGTTGGTATCCCTTCCTACACATTTTATGGCCAACGTTTCCCAATTTCGCATCTGCCAGAGCCTCCTAGATGTACTATATGAAGCCATATCGAGGTATTCGGTTAACATTTTGCATATGTAATAAAAAATGTATAAAATCAGTTGAATAGTCTAGCTGCTATATAGAAGTCCGCCACTAAAGGTTCTGTAAAATGACATTTTATCTGTCATTCATTCTCTACTCTGAGTAAAGTTTATTATCACAGTGTATCACAGCACACCACTGACTTCTCTCATGCAAGAGTCATGTGGTGAGATTCTATAAAATAGCCAGACTATCGAGTTGATTTTGCATTGGACTTTTGGTACATATTTGACATATTGACGGAATATTTTGACATGGTTAGATATGGTGTGTTCAGGCTCTGACGCAGGCGAATTCGCTGGAACGTTATCCATCGAATCTGAAGGGAGGAATACGAATTTCATGCAAATTTCATTGAGAGAAAAGATCAGTTCGCATTTTGAACAATGTTGTATACCACTAAATATCTGCTAACGTGTGAATTTCGGCTATTTTGATTCGTGGATTAATGTGAAAAAGTCCTATTGTGAGCATAGTGGCATATTTGCGAAGGGTTTGAAGGATCTACTCAGAATATATAATCTAAGCCATTCTGTGAGTTTTCCAAACATCCTCGTAGTACCTGCAGATTCATTGTAAGGATTTCAATTCTTATATTTATTTTCTTCATTTAGGGACGTATTCATAGTGGTATTGATGATGTAAAGACAATATGTGCTATAACTTCGGCAATCGCTAAGGAAGGTTACGTATTCAGGTAAGCAACTTCATTAGTGTAGGAATTAGTGAAAACTCTAACGGCTGAATTGTGCGTTCTTTAATTTATGAGACATTAGTTTCACTCTAGAAGTCTCAAAAGCTGTTGGAAATCAGTAACATTGTCTGGTGAAGTACCACTGTTATCTATCACACCCTTCGGCATTACTTTGTATTTCAGCTGAGCTTTCCAACTTTTCTCATTTAGTAATGGTTTTTCAAGAATTGGTGTTCACTATGTTTAGTAGTAATTTTATAGAATGGACGTATTAAACGTTCTACTTAATGACGAGGCACTTAGAGTGCGAGAGTTGTATGTAATAAATCACGTTCACTGTAGTTTACATATAGTTCTGAAAATGCTTTCATTTCGTACTTATTCTATTCAGGATCAACAGCTCCAGTGATAGCGCTCTGTTACCAAAGCGATTATTCAAGAATCTTGCGGTTTCCTGATAGTGATATGGTGTAACATTCTGTCCTACGAGTAATACCGTCGATATCTAAGCGGGTTCACAGTGATGGCTCAGCTGAGACATTAGAAATAATTGTGGAAAATTAGCATTATGCTAAAGAAATGTCAAAAGCTTGTGTAGAGTAGAGTGTTACAGGTTCATAGAGAATGTTCGCAAAATAAGCTTGGAGTTCACTTATCTCCGCACATTTATATGTTTATTGAAACACTGGACACGTTTCGGGTTTCTCTCCAATTGATTTTTGGTTTTTTATATTGACTGCAATAAAAGAATTATAACTGAATGCGCGTTTTGTGCAAATAATACAAGCAAATGACTAGCTGTAGTATTTCGAGAATCTGAAGCATTGTGTTTATATTCTCACATCACTCATGACTAGTGTAATAAAAACATAGCACTTACAGCCCAGCTCCATATTCCACCTCTTTTCGGCAGTCAACAACAACGTCTTATGGAACGCCACACTAAAACAATCGAGATTGCGAGGAGATTCATTCAACCGGTATTCTGCGCCGTTCAAGAAGTACACGAAATCTGAACTGAATGCCAGAAGCACTGGAATCCGCACAGTGAAAAAGAAAACACCGCGATGACGGATGAAACAGAGTGCTAAAGTGCTAAAAATGTATTCACAAAGTTTGCTTGGAAAGCAAGCTTGGTAGCTCCGCAAAGTGACATTAAAACTTATTAGGGCAAAATATGAGTGTAAAGTTATGACTAGTTTTTTTAAAAAGACTACTCAAGAAATAGGGTGATGTTGGTAACTACTACTACTGCTGAAAGTGCATAAGAAATCGCACGGTGAAGGTTGTGACTGAGAGCCGTGTAATGAGGGATTGATTTTGCATCTTATTTCCATGTCTTGCAGTCAATTATTGAATAGCTTCCTATGCACTTTCAATAGTAGTACTTACCAGCATCACCCTATTTTTCTTGAGTAGTGTTTTCACAAAAGTTACTCATACTTTACATTATTAGACTGTCTTACTAAATTTTTATTTCACTTCACGGAGCTCTCCAGTTTGCTTTCCAAGCCAACTTTATGGATACATTTTTCACAGCCCAAAGAAGTGAAAGGTGGAACTGGAGTCCACGTATCCCGCGACCAGCATCACAACCACTCGGCCACGGGGGCGCTCCATGAATACATTACTTTTCATAAAACAAAAGCGCATCTTTTTTCTTTTGCTAAAGTTTATATTTATTTAAAGACTTTATAGAGAATTTTCTTGGTATATGTTATATTAGGTTTATTTATTTCTGTCTTAACTAAGACGTTTTTATGAACATAAAACATTTTTCACTGGAACATAGAGGACACTCCTTCTAAGTAGGCTGACAATCAATAACAATCCCAGGGTTCGTTGCTGTCTTTTATGAAAATAGGATTGGCTGAAAGCAAAGCAAGGCAATATATATGTACGTGTGAAAAGGCGTTGCTTTAGCTTTTATACCGCGTTTGCCGGAAGCTTTTTCACGGTGACAATTTTCTGTCGCATGATCTCGAAGATGTTACATGAGAGGTGATATGTTTTAGCGAGGTTTACAACCTGATAATGTCCGTAATCTCGTTGGAAGAAGATGGCAGGGTGGTTAGGAAAATTCCTTTTCGACGATAACGCGCAACGTTATCTACGCATCACCGATGCGCAGAATCTGAGCATAATAACATTTGAATCTTTGTCTCATTTACCATAGCTGTTAAATCTCGTTGGTCGCCAGTTCCTTCCAGCACTTTGGATGTTTTGAGCATTGAGCCAAGGAGGAAACCGACTACAACGACTTCATCCCATTCAATGATCCTAATATACGTTTTATCCGACGTTTTCAAAGCGGAGAAAGAAATCTCTTATCAAACAACAAAATATGCACTTCACATGTTAGTCGCGCTCAATCAATTCATGGATTGCAGAACGCCGTATCGAATCCGAGGCTGCCAAATACTACGCGATCAAGAATTGCGACGCATATGTGAAACTCGACGTTAATTTCCCTGCTACACTATTGTATGATGCTCTTTCCAGAAAACTAAGCACAGAGTTGAAATCGTTGAAAATTACGCTTTTGAAATGCTGCTCATAATTTGAGGAAAGAGTTTTGTTATGAGGGGAATATGTTTCTGTGAAACATGAATGTTTTCTCTCCATTACAGTGTTTTGAAAAAGCTTCTTCAAAATGCGGTGACGTAGTGCATTAGCCAGAGATTTATGCTTTTAAATGATTACTGAAAGTGCAATGGAAAGTCTTTGTCCATCAGAAAGGGTCGTTTCTTTATTTGCCCTTGGATAGCAGAAAAGAACCAAGTTTATTCGCACTCACAGTAAAGAACAATAATGGGTTCTTCATTGTTAGACGGCAGCAAATGAGGAAACGATTATTTCTGCTGGACAAGAACTTATCAAAAGAAATTGAGTAAACATTCGAGAGTTTAAGTCACTGCCTACAGCGATACATAACCATTTCTCAAGAAGGCTCTTTTGTAAGCTAAAGCATCCAAGAAAAAGTTCTACACCTTCTGTGCGCTCCTACTGTTATTTCAGTGGAAGCAGAAAAGCATATGAACGTGTAGAGGAAATGTTTTCCTATCATGGTATTGCGCCTCATCTGGAGTTTCTCCAAAAGTTCTTGATTGAACAACAAAAACTCCACACCTTTTGTGGTAACTCTTCAGCGCAGTCGATCTATCGCTATATCGAAGCTGCAGAAGTAGAAAAGAAAATCAGCCGAGCGCTCTCAGATGATGTAAAAACCGAAGTTCTGTTTCGAGTACAGCAAAAAAAAACTTATAAAAATATGCATTGAAATTTGTCATCAGCTTTTCGAAGGCCTAATCTTTGGTATCAGCTATATTACAAGTAAAATCTTTGGTATCAGCTATAATACAAGTCAAAACTACAAGTAACACACGTTATAAGCGCGATACACGTTCAAAAAACATGATCACAAAAGACACGCGTTTTGGTTGCCATTTGCGCAATACCATTATAGCCGACAACGAAATTGCAGACATTTGCATGTTCAGAATATTGTGCACAAAGGTTTTGATCTCCACTTCAACCCAACTAAATAGATCGTTCTAGTAAAACTTACAATATGGCATCTCTATAAAAAGAAACTTTATGACTGATTGCAATGTTTAGTGACGGAATAGACAAACCCTTTCCACTATATGACGGCTCAATTTATGACTCAAACGCAGTTTTCAACCATTTTTGAGATTTTCCAAATGGCAGTTGCTTCCTTATTCTGCCACAGTAACCAATCTATAGGATATCAGATAGAAATTATACCGTAGAACCTTGCCTGATTCCGTAAGAAAGCAAGGTTCCTTTACGTTCCATCGCTTACCATTGCTTTGAAGAGACATCCTCAACTCCATAAAGCGGAGAGCTCTATATGCTGTTCTGTCTTCTAGAGCCCCACTATACATTCGGTCTCGTTAACTTATAAGGTCTCGACCAATCACAGCGTTGCTATGAAATCAGTCTCTTGCTTTCGACTGTTTAGATCGACCTCGCTCAGAAACAATAAATATCTACCATTATGACGAAAAAAAAGGTCAAAACATGTTATCAACTTATGAAATCAGTGCCAATTTATTAATCAATAACCAGCTCTGATGTGGTGAACTTTTTCTCAAAATGGTGGTTCACCGTTTGGTTTACAAAATGATAATAGGGCTCTAGGAGTGTTTGAGCATCAGTGAAAGAAGTCATTTTGTCTTTACATTGACATGCGAAGATTTTCCATTGTGTCAACACAGTGTTTTCATCCTCTCGGATTACTTTATACTAAGTCCAGAGAGACGAAAAACCTTGTTTGTCTAGTACTTTTTCCTCTACTGTGTGAAAAAGGTCGGCTGTTTTAAGGGAAGAAGCGAACGAGTGGTTTCTTGACTGAGTTGGAACTTTACGAGGAAAAAGTAATGCAAAACTATTTGTGAAAATGTGACCAATGTTTGGAAAAGCAATATTACTTGGAAAGCCACTTATTCGCTTTTAATTTTTTGATTCTCAAAAAAATCCCGTGAAAGGAGCGTGTTTGGCATGGCAGGTCATCAACACTATAATTGCATCACATCGCAGTTACCATGTTGTCTTTGTTATATGTCATCACACAATCTTCACGAGTAACCTAGATAAAGATCAAGCCAGAAGTTTGGAAAAATGGCGCTGAATTTCGATTTATTGTTATAATGACGATTTCTGCTTGATATAATTAAATTGATACCGCTTTTTAATATACATGCACAAACTCATAATGATGGTAATTCACTGCAATAAAAAACATTCTTGTTGAAGATATTTAAATTTCTTGTTCGAGGTAGGACTTATCGGATCTCTTCTATGTCAAGTTATTTTCCTGGACGTTGACAGAAATCACTGATTCATAAGTCACCGTTAGTGTTCTGGAAAGGTAGGCAAATATAGGTTGCACGGCGAAGAAGAAACGAGTGAAAGTGTAATGTAGCGTTGATTACCTGTGTGGGCGAATCTCGAAACATTCAGGTATTATTTGCTCTCTGAAATATTTACTAGAAATCCTTCATAATACATTGTCCACAAGCAGATATTGCAGAGTTTTTCAAAAAACCGCCTCAATTCTACAGTATGCTACAAAGAAATTGTTTGTAGCCGTTATTTCAAACCTTTCATGAGTGATTTATTTGCATATGCTCTCCTTTCAAATACACCTAATGGGTTTCGTTGCAACGGCATATACTAGAAATATTCCAAGAAGCATCCAAAGTATCTTTCCGATGTAGATCCTTTTAATAATTCATGAAATGAAAAAGCTCTTGAATGTTCCTTAAGAAGCTGGGGACCTCAGTGACGAGAAAAACTTTTCGGAGTTTTTGTCTACCGTAACTTGAGGTAAATGGAATTTTTCAGCGAACTATTGTAGATCTACCGCTTTTACTGCTCTTCAGCGTCTTAGATACTGTAATATTCCTGTCACAATATTGTTTTTGACTGGCTAGGTATCTTCTCCTGTTCGATGCAATCAGTTATCGGTTGGCACGCTTTAAAAGCTTATCAAAACTAGTCGTTCAACTTTGAGCATTTTGAAAAAGGAGGCACCCTGAAGTCTAATCAAGACGTATGAGAAGTAGGTAATGACAATTTTCAAATATCAATAGTTACGAATAAGCAAATAAATTTGTTATAATTCGTTTTTTGCACTAAGTACTAAAAATATTCCTATGCTTCTCAGCATTTTTCAGTCGGAATTGATCAAGTTACTGAAACGATCGTTTTCGATACTTGTCGATTCAGCACCCAACTGTCAATATTCCAAATTTAGTGACAGGTTTCTTCTATTAAACCGTTCCGAGATCAGCCTGAGGTATGGTTCAAGATTACGTGTAATTACGAAGCACTCCTTATTCAGTTCATTTTTGCATTTTGCTATGTATTCAAAAGGCTTCGAAAGTTTTACGCGCTGATGTTTCTAATTCCTGTGCGAGGATCGTGAATTTAACGCCGAGCATTGCTCCTTCATGTTTTTGGTCCCTATGCGTGCCAAGTGGAGTTTTTGGATCAGAATCGAGTAAACCAACTAGGTGCTCTTTTACACGGAGGAATAGTGGCCTACCCGTTTCGCCAATGTACTCGTCGCCGTCTCTGCCGTTTGGGCAAACTTTGCAGTAAATGGTTTTGCAGAGGCGATCATACAGTCGGTTGCGGACTAATTGGCGCTTTATTGTCTTTGGAGGTATTTCAATTGCTACCAGAGTTATCCAAGCCTGCTCTTTCTAGGCAGCGTTTAATAGCTGTGCTTATCTCGTTAGAGGTAAAAGATAGGAGCAAAGGAACCTTGATTTCGCCAGACTTGTCTCTTGGGAGCATAGAATTTTCGTCAAATCTAATCTGAGAAGCTCCTACCGCATCGTAGCCATTAGAGATGGCTATTTTTCGGGCCAAACACAAAGATTCTACCTTGCAATATTCTTGTTCTTTTCTTGTGCACACATTGGTCGCTCTGCGGAACATGTTCTTCAAAAGCGCTCGTTTTATGAGTGAAGGATGACCTGATAGGTAATGAACCAAGATGTTTTTATGGCACGATATACCCAATGGTGTAGAGTGCTGTGCAAAAACATTTACATCGGCCGGGATTCGAATCCAGATCTCACTCTTTTCGGGAACGTATGCTAACCGTTGCACCTCTAACGCTCGTTTTGCACAGCACTCTACGCTACAACGCGTTATCTGTCAACAACCAACAGTCTACTTGTCTGGCGGGGTAGTCGTCGTCGACATTGAACAAAGGTATATATGAAATCTTACCACCGCAGAACCAGTTAAATAAAAACAATTCCATCTGATTTTCAATACTCAATGTTATATCTGTCAGCGTGACTGGGTGTGTCGATACGGGCTATCTAGGCCAGGCCGTTGACGGCTGACCACTGACAGATAGATGCGCTGTAGCATAGAAAGAGTATTATGCAAAATGAGTGGCAGTAGTGTAACGGATAAAGCACGAGCTCACGGAAAGAGGGAGGTGCGGGGTCTTCCGCCTGACGGGAAAGTATTGCACATCACTCTACATTACTGGGTATAAAAGAAATCTTGTCACTGCTAAAGCGGTTAAATCAAACAATTTCATTTGATCTCTGTGCAATAATTACACTCTGTAGATTGCTTCCTCCAGTGTGATAATTCCATCACAACTTCAACGCTTTTTTCATTTTCATGAATCGATTGAGTTCTTTATACTGTTCATGATGAACGCCTCACAGACTTATCTAAGAGATTTTAATATAATTCCAAAAAAGAATGATTTAAGCTCAAAAACGAGGTTGTTACGCCAGGGTCATACACCGGTGTTTCGGAGGTACGTCCTGCTCGTCAGTGACCCCCGCCCCACATTCAGCCCTGCAGTGAAGCAAGGAGGGAGGCGTATGTGGTGATGGAACAGTGTACAATGACACTGGTCCATCACCACCCATCAGTCGATGGATTTTTTTTTGCTGTTAGATCAAAACTAAATCAAAAGATCGACTGTTTTTTTTTTCAAAAAGGTGATGGACCAGTGTCATTATACACTGTTCCATCACCAC
Source organism: Parelaphostrongylus tenuis (assembly GCA_019055375.1). Lineage (NCBI taxonomy): Eukaryota > Metazoa > Nematoda > Chromadorea > Rhabditida > Metastrongylidae > Parelaphostrongylus > Parelaphostrongylus tenuis. The sequence continues at coordinate 25,841 of JAHQIW010003205.1, forward strand.
ATACGCCTCCCTCCTTGCTTCAATGCAGGGCTGATTGTGGGGCGGGGGTCACTGACGAGGAGGACGTACCTCCGAAACACCGGTGTACGACCCTGGCGTAACAACCTCGTTTTTGAGCTTAAATCATTCTTATTTGGAATTATATTGAATGTTTTTTGCGGGGTTTCAAAAACAGTCGATCTTTTGATTAAGAGATTTTAGTTTATTTCTGCATGTGTATATATATATACATATATATATATATACGTATATATTATACATTTATATATACATTTATGTATATATAGATACATACATGTAACTTCTCCAAAATGTTGCTTCTTAACACTTCAGAAATTATGAATTCTTAGAAAAAAGCACGAAGACAAGTTCGATATTCTGCCTTAAGTCACTGATTCAAGCACAGCATGAGGAAGCGTTCTCTTATTCGGCCGTTTCTGTGCTAGAAGTGTGCACTCCGGCAATCAAAATTACATTCTGGGGGTTCTCTGGAAGCAAAATTTGAACTTGCCTGAATAGAAAGAATGTTCATATTCCGCGAATTTGAGAAGTTTGTGTATTTCACCTAGTAAAGCTCACTATCAATGCAGACTTATGTCTAAAATAGTAAGGTGGAATTACTTCAAGATACTCAGGAATATCAGGAAGCGGCAAATCAAATGCAGGAAAAGAGGAGTCGTAACTGAAAATGAAATCTTGACTGAAGACTGAAACGACATTAAAGGCGCCTACTGGCAATATCCTGAATTCAAGTATATATCATGTTTTGAGCCGTTAAGGTATACGTGCAAGACAGGCGCCTGTTTCGTCCTAACTGAACTCTTCACTATCACAGTCCCTCGGTCCGGCCGATTCCATTAGTCTACACTCCTCTGCGAAGGAATCGCTTGAGTGATACATCACCGCAAGTCAGGTGACGGAATCACCTGACATTGCAGAGACAGTAGTCGAGCTCATAGCTGCTAAAATGAATCATCCCTCATCCCTCTAAAATGGAGAGGTATTGCTGAATTCAGTAGAACGCTCGCTCACATGATGCACTATTGCCTAAGCCGTAAAGCTGCTTAGAGAATAAAATTCAATTCTCCGCCATATAAGAATAGAGGTAGGACTTATCCAATCTCTTCTGTGTCAAGTCATTGTTCTAGACGTGTCAGATATCACTGATAAGATTTAGTCTGTTAAAATATTCACTAGAAAACCTTTGTAATACATCGCCTATAAACATACATTTCATGAGTTTTTGAGCCTCCTTAGTTCTACGGTTTCCTATAAGGGGCCGTTTATAGCTGTTATTTGAAAGCTTCCAAGAGTGATTTATTTGCAAATGCTCTCCTTTCAAAACAAATCCGGATGATAGGTTTTGTCGCATTGGCATTAAATAGAAATATTCCGTGGAGCGATCCGAACTATATTTTTGATGTAGATCTTATAAAAAAATTTCTGAGGTGAAAAAGTTTCTTCAACCCCTAAGGAACGATGGTGTACTAGCTGAGGCACACGATTGTTTAAAGGGTATTCTCGCTGGACAGGAGTTGTATCCAAAAGCTCAAGTCTCTGTGTTTCAAAGAGATGTTTGATTTTCAAAAGAGACTTTTCATTGCGTTGTAGCAGCAAAAATAAACTTAAGTCTCACACATAAATTGCTTCGCTTGTAAGTTTTACCATCCATTCGATAGCCCAAATCTCAACGACTTTGATAATATAATGGGCTTTCTTGAATAGTTTCAACGTTACGCTTTAGGAGCGAAAAGAAATTTGCATTTCACGCCTGAATTGTTACTTCACAGCTTGGACGTCATAGGTGCTTCATCGGTAATTGTAGACCAAGATCATACTTCAGAGATATCTTATAGCTATATGAAGGATGGATTATTATTGACGAATTTGTGAAGGTTTTTTTTACATTAAAAGTGATCATTTTTCTTGAAAATCTTCATTTTTTCAGCAGCAGTGCCACATCCTCGTAAAAATAAACAGGGTTCAACCCTTATTGTGTATTTGTATCGTAACAACAGCTAAAAACGGCCCCTTATAGGAAACCGCAGAACTAAGGAGGATTAAAAACTCATGAAATATATGTTTATATGCAATGTATTATGAAGATTTTCTAGTGAATATTTTAACAGACTAAATAATTTCCTTTTGAGAACGGAGCTTGAAAGCACGTCTTCCACCACAAAGCACCTCTGATTGAGGTCTACGTGGAAGTGAGCATAGTATGTAGTTGGAAAAAGTGTAAGAAGAACGTGTTCATTATTGCGGCGAATACTTGGTACTTTCCGCTATCTGCACCAATATCCAAAAGATTTCTTTTTATTCTGCTTCGCATTTTGGCATGCGATACCTTGAATCTCGCAAATTGGAACGGTGTATTTTACTTTCTCAATGTTTTTTGTGCTATGCTGTAATAGCAGAATTAAAATCCTATTTCACACTCAAGCACATTTCGCTGGACACAACTTCTCATTCAGACTTTCATTAACTACTAGATAGCATAAATCCCGATGATTTGAATGATATGTTTATTTTCCAAGAAAGAATTTCCACTGAGCTGTAACAGCTAAAAAAATCTTGGACTTGCGATGCGGGCAGTGTGCGAAACCTAGTATTCTTTCAAGTGTAATAACGCACTAAGAAGTCTTTTTTAAAAACCAAACATGTGCTTCAAAAGAGATCTCAAAAAACAATCGAGTGTAGAGAATTTTTTAATTTACCAGACATGAACAATCCACTCTCACTCACTGCAATATCGAGTGGGTGATCCTACACTTGACATGTACTGTATTCTTGTCACCGCAGTGTGAAATGTTCTTTTAACTCCTGCAGTGTAACATGTTCATTGTCGATTACCTTATACGTATGGATATAGCCCTTACAAAGGAACGGCTGAACCGAAAGGCACCGTGCTACTAATGAGGCCGAAAGGCCGTAACGTATGTCTAGTACTGCATATCTGCATAATTAATACACTTATGCAAGAATTAAAATATGTTATCAAACTATAAGGTTTTTTTTAACGAAACTTCAAAAAAACTGTGGAATATTAAGGTGCTGAATTAACATTTTTTATGAAGCTCAGGGTTTTCTCAGTATGAGACTTTCTCTACTTTTGACTCTGTTATGACGTGCTAATTACATCCATTGAGTCACAATTTTAAGTATATTCCGTTCCAGATCATAAGAGTCTCCTGTGTGAATGTGCAATATAGGAAGATGATTTCAAATAAGATGTTTCAGCTGGACCATGACGTCATTGCGGTGAAATGTAGAAAGATTAATTTTTGCATAAAAGCTCAACAATCACGTGATATTTCTTTGCATGCGTCAATTCTGTCTCCATTCTTAAAGATTTTGACATCTGAGTAGGAAGTTAAGAAAGCTACTAATAGGAGCCGATTTTTATTGCACGCAATAGCGAACGCTCAAAAAAATTCTGCAGTGCCGCTATTTTTATATAATCTGGAGTTCTGGAGCCGATCAAAACAAGTGCATCGTTTTTTTCTCTGCGTAGCTTGCGGAGTATCGTTTGCATCATCACAGAAGTTTGATGACAAAGAGGAAAGTTGTTCGACGTTGGAATTTTGATAGAATTTCGAGCCCCGAATTTCCTAGATGGGTCCTCTTAGACAAATCATTGTTTTTCTTTTTCATGTCTTTACGAAACCTTCAATATTGCATAAATATTTGATTGCGACGAGTTCTACTGTACTTATCCAGAGTATCATCGATCTCAGTGGTACCAATAATCATTTCAATGCTGCTAATTGCATCCTCACTTGGTTTTTTCGCCCGATATGTGCAGGAAGCATGTAAGCAACCTCTTATAGGATTTCAAACGTCCAAGGACCGAGTGATTTATTCATCACAGCAGATGCACATAAAAATCCCTCTTCACCCCTGTTCGCACTCATATACCCATGGATGCTGAGTGATATGCAAGCCTTTCGACGGTAGGTGGGAGTCAAACCTGTTTTTCAACGTCACTGTAACTATCACAACACTACCATGGCCACGACTCTAACAATTCTTCTTTGCTACGAAACAAAACAGCTGTCAGCGACCAACCGTCAACGCCTTCGGCCTGTCTGAGCAAGTGTGAAAAAATCTCGATAGATTTTTAACGGTTTCAATATATCTCGAAATTTCTTCATTCTCCACTTACGAAAACAAGTTAAACAATGTAGCAACGCGATGAATATGTGTTGACGGAATTACGTTGCTCGAAACTTGCCCAATACCTCATGGGAATGCTTCAATGTTGCTAGTATGTTCAAAAAAGTCTGAACGATTAGGTTCACTATGCTGGTGGGATCCTCCATTTCCTAAATGACATTACATACAATAACGTACGTGTCTTACAACTCATGGAATTCATTCACTGCTACCGAAATTTCCGTGAAGGATATGGCACACAACTCCTCTTTCCTTCTTGTTCAACCCCTTAAATAATTCCTGAGTTTCCTTGAACATAGTATCGTAGGATTTTTTCTGAAAATGAATGTACGGTTCAAGTGATATTTTTTCTACTTCTGCTGCTTTTTCGTACATTTTAAAAGGCTCTGCTAAACCTGCTTTTTCTGATAAGAAATTTCGAATCTTCTCTGTTAGACGACGATAAATGAATTTTCGACTCTTCCGTCGGACAGAAGCTATTCTCACGAGAACTAATAATTATTTAAAGCTTAAATCTCTCGGTTAGCGCAGTATGTGGCCGGTCATCGAAAACACCCATCTATAACGATATCATATTAAAACCAAACAACGCTTTGACATCAGACACGCAATTCAACTATTACTTTGCTGAAGTATGAAAAACACATGAACGTGTAGAGCAAATCATTCAGCATCAGAGTCAGGTGTTTACTCTCGAGTTTGTTTCCAAGTGGAGAAATAATTCCTGACTGAGAAACAAGAATTGCATCTCTTATTTACCCACCGAAAAACCAATCGACCGATGGTCCTATTGGAACTGCCTCATCCTCTCTGCTCTCCTCCCCCCTTCCCGTAGAACAGCCCAAATGCCCATGCTTGTACTTGTGAATTTGATTATGCTTCCCTTCCTGCGCTGCAGGGAAAGCGTTTTTCCTAGGAAAAGGGCGCAGATTTGCACTCTTCAAATCTTAAGCCATCGAAGCGATTAGTAATAATCCTAAGAAAGCGCGATGTCTAGCGAGAAAAACGCGCGTGTTGGAAAACAGAATGTTTTTCGATCGTTGAAGGATTATCGAAAAGACTTTTTCGAAAAACGGCTACGCACCGACCTAGCAAGGGATTTAAGACTTCAAACGATTGATAAGGCTCTTATAAAAAAATTTATCTCGGCGAATGAGGTCGAATATTCACTTGTCGTCGTCTGAGAGAAAAATACCAGACCTTGAAATAAAATGAAGGATGTAGGAGTACGAATTCATATCACTCGTGGAAAGTGTCGAGTAAAACGAGCCGCTGTTCATTAATAATCTACTTAAAAATACAGTAATACCTTATCGTTGCCAATCTTAATGTATGATTTGAAGAATGCGGTCAGCTTTTTCGTCAAATCAGTGAGCGATTTTTTGAAGGCCTCAAACTTCTTGTTTTCGTCCGCTACATGAGCCTTGTATTTATCCTGAAAAAGTTTTTTTTTAAATGGTGTTATTATACGACAAACGCGCTGCTTTTACCTCAATGTTATATTTCTTTGCCCAACGCTCCAAAGATTTCTCCATCGCCATAATACTCTGTGACGTGTTCTAGAAAACATATCGACAATAAATGAAATGCCAAACGTTTTTATTTCAAGTTGCCCTTGTTTTTATAATCAGTTATAAGAAAACGGGCGTACTACACATTCCTATTGCTTGTTCAGTCGCGTCGAATACTCAAATTTGATCGTGTACTTGGGCACTTTCAAATTTACTACCTTTTGCAATTTCTTTCCCCCTTAAGTGAGCCTTTGACTAGGTCTCATTAAAAGTCGATCGAATCATGAAAATCACCTGGGACCATGTTACGACATCAACATTTTGAAACACTTTTAACACAGCTCAACGTACGTCGAAGCGTTATTATTGTGCTAATGGAAAATACAACCACATCTAATATCTAAAGGGGGCATAATGAGACTCGAACATAGAGAGGACCTTTTCAATATCTCTTCAGCTATTGTATCTGCTGTGACAGCGGATTGTAGGAACGGTTGAAATCCGAATGACAGTTGTTCCTGCTGTTACACAGTTGGACGGAAACTTGCCTTATACTTTGATTTCTCGGATTTGATCGTATTCTTGCATTGTATTCAAATTTCTAGGAATAGATTGGGACATGACTGGTGTACCTGGGCGATTTTGTAGTATTCCGTAAGAGCTTTTTTGGGTAATCCCTTAAGAAATTCGCAATGAGAGCATTCATGTTCTTCGCTAGAATCATCTCCGTCGTAGTCGGTGTACTGAAAACAAATGTTGCGCGTTTAAACAAAAGTTTTGATCAATCTCAAGAATCACTGGTGTCCTAAATCAATATTTTAGGCGTGATTTCATATCATGATACTTAATTTCTCACTGGTCTCAACCCTGTGTAGATGAACTACGCTAGCTAATTTATGCCATCATCAATAAGGAAATACTTACCTCATCGACATCATTATTATAACCAGGGAAGGAAAGGGCGAAGCCAATGCATAGAAGAAACACGAAGGCTCTCATTTTCAGCAAATTCGTCACCTAAACGAAACAATTCTAATAAACTCAACGAGAACGTGGTTGAATACGTGGACATATAATTGTCTAAACGAACGGAGAAAGAATACCGTCTACTATGAAGCACGTAAAAGTCTATGACATTGGAATGCAGAAAAATTGAAAGCCTTTTTTTGAGTTTGGTGGCATAAAAAGTATGGAGGGTTTTATATAGTCGACAGTGAACTTTGTTCAGATTAGAAATGGAACCGCAAGTTAGCTGGTCAAACTAATCCTCCCCCTCGAAATGGCGCACAATGCATTATTATCTGTTGACTTGGCGAAGTATCTACAGCTGTGAAGATAGAAAAACTGAAAGCAAGAGCACAAATTCATACCGTAAGATTTATGGCAACTGACTTGAAGGTACAGTGAAGATTCTTGACTAGAAGCCAAAGAAAAAGTACAGACAGACCTTGTTAATTATATTCATTTAGTTTCATTATCTGTGAGCGAGTTTAGAGCTCTTTTGTAGTTATACAATTGTCAAAGTCAGCAAATTTTTAGCGATGTTTTCTTGAAATTTCTAGCACACATTCTGCCGTCCTTTTACAAGATGATCAACTTAATGCCAAAACTAAATCCATCATTCTACAGATGTTCGTGGCAATTTCCTCAAGTGGTTGTTTCAGCTGAAAGAATCAGTTGGCGTAAAACCGTTCCTTCTCTTGAATTAATTTGTGAATAGTTCGGTCTCAACATTTATTGTACAAGTTCCGTACCACCGGGCTTGTTTTTGTTGTGAATCAGATATGAAAGAGCTTCATTTTGCATACACGAAATTTCTGTAATGGACTGAGACATGCATTCATACATGAGAGATGAAGCCGTTCATCAAAGAATTCAGTAACCTGAATTGGAGTATCAATCTTTTATAATTCTCACCACGTACTATATCCACAAACATAAAATACACAGTTTATGAATCACTGCGGTATAACAGAAAACTGCTTTCACCTCCATAACCCAACTCTGTTTTGAAACGAATTGTGAGCTATTGTCATTGAGCACATAATGTGGCATCTGTAGTTGACTCACATTCTCGCCCGTACGTATACTATAGAGCTCGATAAATTGTTTACAAGCATTAGAAAAATTATATTAGCAGGGATTAGATAATGGCACGATGTGTTCCAAAATGAGCGAGCGCAAGTGCAGTGGTTAGAGACGGTCTGTAATATACTTGTAGTCAGTGGTTCAATCCCAACTACATTACTCTCCATGCCCTCTATCGCTCGGCGGTTGACAGTTCGACAACAAACTAGTCGAATGTGTAGTAGCAGTAGCGTGATGTATCGGTAGGACACGACAAATCATTATGCAGAACAAATATGCATTCGGTCTCATTAAAGTCGAATGCGCGGTGAATTATCTAAGTGATTGATCGAATCATATGCTCCATACTTTTATTATTCGAAGCAAAACCACCATTTCTACGAGAAAGATTTGGAGCATATGAACACTTTGCGAAGTTATTGCCTCTTCTTAAACGCTTCCTAAAACACTGTGTGACAAGTTTTTGACAACTATATCTCAGTGGAGTCTATCAATGCCGAATGCAATATTATTTATTGTAGTGTAACTACATAGCTCAATACCCTCAAATTTATGAATAGGAAATAACTCAAATTTTAAAGTGGAAAGATCCATTTTTATGTGGTCTGTCTTTTTCATATTATTCAAATATCAACTAGAGTTTGATGAACGGGTAGCGAAACGGCTTGTGTTGTAGCATAATAGAAAGCAAGGTGATTACTAAGACATTGGGCTCAATCTTCTTCCCCAACACTCTTTGTCTTATCTCGGTTATCTTCAAAACTCCAAAGAGAACAGTCTTGAACAGCCTTCGATGTCAGATATTCAAAAAAAAAAATGGAAATCGTCATGTAACAGCCGAAGCAGCATTGAACCACACCATACTCTTCATAGATGAATACGAGCAAGTGAGTCCAATGCAAGAAGTGTTCCAGTCCGCATAGTAGACGTGATAAGCAGCCGTTTGAAAGAAAATTACCTTAGAAGAAACAATTTTAACAAGGCGGTATAGTTCTGCACCCCCAAACATGCTTGGTTAACTTCATCTTCCAATCGTCTAATTATTCTCTAAGTAAACCACTTTGTACAATGACTTATGGCCTTACTTCCAGCAAAATGCTCTGTAGCATGTTTATTTCAGAAATTAACTCTAATCTGATTTTTTGAAGATGTTTCTTCACAGATTTCTCACATCAAAGGTTTAGTAGCAATTTTTTCGAAATGCTATTTGTCTTCACTTTAGAACATATGTAGTGCTTTGTTGTTGTTGTTGTTACAAAAATTTTAAGGCACCTTTTACAAGATTTGAAGTATGACACATTGAGAATAATGAAAATGACGTCAAAGGGAGCATGTTATGATGTGCATGAAATTTTCTCCAACTAAGTCATTGGATTCGTCATGATTTGTGCAATGTGAACACAGCGTTTATGGGTGTAGAACAGCCGCTGTACCAACAACTGTTATAGAAATTAAGGGAGGATCAACAAACCAAATAGACCAATGGAATCTTTACTTCATACGTATCCAGTTTTTGCCTACACAACGATTTAATCGTACTATATCCAATTCATTAAGAGTTTTCAACATTTTATCGAAGCCGTAGTACATACTAGGTTTGACGAAAAAGAGTTATCGGCGACAGACATGTTATGGCTGGATATACCGATCCTTCCAATAAATTTCTCTCTCAGTAAAACTTTCTACTCAAGCAATCTCACATGGGGAATCTGCATTTCCTCTTCAGATCTAAGAACTCGGCGATCTACTAGAGGCTGGTGCTCCCTCGAGTCACTCGACGATTAACGAGACGCAGGTGATACAGGTGATGCCTAATTACCTAATTACTTGACCCCCCAGATACATAGAAACACAGGGAATGAATTTGAAAAATTAAGGGTACCCAAAAAAATGACATCAATTTCTCCCAACTAGCATTTGCTGTGAAATCTTATTTCTAGATATTTCATATATAACAAAATTTTTCACTTACACCTCATACTTTTCATGGCAATGCACAATGATTGATGATAGCATCGATAGGATTAAACATGACTGAGGAAGAGACACAGTCAGTTCATTGGCAGATTGCTATACATGAGACCCCAAAAAGGTTAATCACAGGACCGAAATTCATCTCACAGTCTCTGTTTAGCTCATATCTCAGTAATTTCGATGTGAACTTGGTATTTTATTTTGAATTTTGTACAACACGTCATCTCTTATGATACGGATACCATAACTCCTCCGAATCGATTTATTTTCAAACATCGATCGTCAGGAAGATCTTGATTTAGGCACCCGAATTTGGGCTTCTGCTTCAGCGATTCGTGTATGTTATGTGGACGTCCTCCAGTTTTGGATGAACAAATTCTCCATGTAAAGAGCGTCTGTGCTAACGCTTCACCACAAGCAGCTGCAAAACTTAGTGAATCACAGAAAACTCTTTGCTGACAATCAGGCAACAATTTCAAATTTCTAGGTGGAGCAACAGGCCCTGGCTGTCAGTGAGGTGTATATCAAAGTGCTCTCGAAAATTCATGACGGGCATATCTGCAGCAGCTCTATCTACGAACTCCAGCAAGTCAAAGTGTGATCGAATGACTGGAGCAAGCGAGACACATAGCAAGCATGAAGAGATTAAATAGCAAACTGCCATCAGAGCAATTTCTCACCACTACAGAAACGATAAAAAGCCGTAATAATTGTGGGATGGCCTAATTACTCTATTTTTCAAAGAATAATCTATTGGTAAGTGAATGCCGATTTTGCATTGGCAGTATCGCGCCACGTTTTCTTTGATCATAATGTTGTAGCATTGTTAATTAGCAGATAGTTGCATGAAGAACGAAAGTCAGAGTGCATACGTATCTGTAAAGTAGACAATAGGTGGTTCCAAAAAATCCAGCCGCCTTGAACGTGGCACCAATTGCAGCCACTAGTAGATCGTCGAGTTCTTAGATCTGAAGAGGAAATGCAGATTCCCCATGTGAGATTGCTTGAGTAGAAAGTTTTACTGAGAGAGAAATTTATTGGAAGGATCGGTATATCCAGCCATAACATGTCTGTCGCCGATAACTCTTTTTCGTCAAACCTAGTATGTACTACGGCTTCGATAAAATGTTGAAAACTCTTAATGAATTGGATATAGTACGATTAAATCGTTGTGTAGGCAAAAACTGGATACGTATAAAGCAAAGATCCCATTGGTCTATTTGATTTGATGATCCTCCCTAATTTCTGGAACAGTTGTTGGTACAGCGGCTGTTCTTCAGCCACAAACGCTGTGTCCACATTGCACAAATCATGACTAATCTAATGCCTTAGTTACAAAAAACTTCATGCACATCATGACATGCTCTCTTTGACGTCATTTTCATTATTCTCAATATGTCAAACCTCAAAGTCTCGAAAAAGTTGCCTTGAAATTTCTTGTAACAACAACAGCAGAACAACAGAGCACCGCAGTGCTCTAAAGTCAAGACAAAAAGCATTTCGAAAGAATTGCTATTAAACCTTTCATTTGAGGAATCTATAAAGAAACATCTTTGAGAAATCAGATTAGATTTAATTAAGAGAATCATGCTGCAGAGTGTTTTGTTGGAAATAAGGCCGTATTTCATTGTGCAAGTGGTTTACTTAATAATTAGATGATTGGAAGATGAAGTTATCCAAGCATGTCTAGAGGAGTAGAACTATACCGCCTTGTAGAATAGTTCTTCTAAAGTATTTATTTTAAACGACTTCTCATCATGTCTACTAGGCGAATTGGAACCGCTTCTTCGCAATCATCTATGAAATGTATGGTATGGTTCAAGTGCTGCTTCGGTTCAAGTGATGTAACACATGACCACTTCCACTTTTTTTTTGAATATGTGGCATGGAAGGCTGTTCAAGACTGTTCTCTTTGGAGTCTTAAAGATAACCGAGATAAGACAAAGAGTGTTGGGGAAGAAGATTGAGCTCGATGTCTTCATAATCACCTTGCTTTCTATTATGCTGCAACACAAGCCGCTTCGCTACCCGTTCATCAAACTCTAGTTGATATTTGAATAATCTGAGAAAGACAAACCACTAAAAAATGAACTTTTTTACTTTATAAAACATATAAAACAAGTTATTTTCTACTCATGAAATTGAGGATAATAAGCTATGTAGTTACACTATAATAAATATAAAGCATTCGGCATTGATAGACTCCAGTGCGACTTAGTTGTCAAAAACTTGTCACACAGTGTTTCAGGAAGAGTTTAAGAAGAGGCACTAACTTCGCAAAGTGTTCATATGCTCCAAACTTTTTCGTAGAAATGAGTGGGTTTTGTTTTGAATAATAAAATATGGAGCATTTGATTCGATCAATCACTTAGATAATCACGCGCATTCGACTTCGATGAGCATCGTCGAAGATGACCGAATGCATATTTGTTCTGTACAATGATTTGTCGTGTCCTACCGATACATCAGGCTAGTGCTGCTACACATTCGACAAGTCTATTGTCAAATCGTCAACCGCGGAGCGATAGATGGCATGGAGAGAAATGAACTTGGGATTGAACCAATGATCACAAGTAAATTACAGACCGTCTCTAACCACTGCGCTTGCGCTCGCTCATTTTGGAACACATCATGCCATTATCTAATACCTGCTCTTTAATGTTTCTAATGCTTGTAAACAATTTATCGAGTTCTATAGTAGACGTACAGGCGAGAATGTGAGTCAACTACAGATGCCAAATAATATGCTCAATGACAATAGTTCAGAACTCGTTTCAAAACAGAGTTGGGTTAAGGAGGTGAAAGCCGCTTTCTGTTATACCACAATGGTTCATAAACTGTGTCTTTTATGTTTGTGGATACATTACGTGGTGATAAGTATAGAAGATTTGTGCTCTAATTCAGGTTAGTGAATTATTTGATGAACGGCTTCGTCTCTCATCTATGAATGCGTAAGTCTCAGTCCATTGCAGAAATTTCGTGTATGCAAAATGAAGCGATTTTAGATCTGATTTAGAACAAAAACAACCCGGTGGTGCGGAACTTGTAAAACAAATATTGAAGCGAAACTATGCACAAATTAATTTGAGAGAAGGAAACGTTTTACACCGACCGATTCTTTTCGGCCGAAACAACCACTTGAAGAAATTGCTACGAACATCTATAGAATAATGGAAGTAGTTCTGGCACTAAGCTAATTATCTTGTAAAAGGACGACAGAGTGTGTGCTAGAAATTTTGAGAAAGCGTTATCGCTAAAGATTTGCTGAGTTTGGCAGTTGTATAACTACAAAAGAGCTTCAAACTCGCTCATAGACAATGAAACTAAATTGAATATAAATAACTAGGTCTATCTGTACATTTTCTTCGGCTTTGAGTCAAGGTACTTTACAGTATCTTCAACTCAGTTGCCATAAATCTTACGGTATGAGCAAGTGCTCCTGTTTTCAATTTTTCTATATTCACAGCTGTAAATACTCCGTCAAGTCAACAGATGACAATGCATTGTGCGCCATTTCGAGGGGGAGGATTAGTTTGACCAGCTAACTTGCGGTTCCATTTCTAATCTGAACAAAGTTCACTGTCGACTATATAAAACCGTCCATACTTTTCAGACCACCAAACTCAAGAAAAAAGGCTTCCAATTTTCCTACACTTCCAATGTCATAGACTTTTACATGCTTCGTAGTAGATTGGTGCTCTTTCTCCGTTCGTCCAAACAATTACAAGTCCACGTATTCAACCACGTTCTCGTTGAGTTTAATGGAATTGTTTCGTTTAGGTGACGAATTTGCTGAAAATGAGAACCTTCGTGTTTCTTCTATGCATTGGCTCAGTCCTTTCCTTCCCTGGCTATAATAATGATGTCGATGAGGTAAGTATTTCCTTATTGATGATGAGATAAAATAGAGAGTTTAGTTCTTCTGTACAGGGTTAAGGCCACTAAGAAACTAAGTATTATGATAAGAAATCACGCCTGAAATATTGATCTAAGACACCAGTGATTCTTGAATATATATCAAAAAATTTCTTCTTTCTACAGACATCGCTAACATCTTTTTTTAGTACACCGACTACGACGGAGATGATTCTAGCGAAGAACATGAATGCTCTCATTGCGAGTTTCTTAAGGGATTACCCAAAAAAGCTCTTTCGGAATACTACAAAATCGCCCAGGTACACCAGTCATGTCCCAATCTATTTCTAGAAATTTGAATACAATTCGAGAAGTTGATAAATCCGAGAAATCAAAGTATAAGGCATTCTCCGTCCGACTGTGTAACAGTAGGATTTCCACCGTTCCTACAATCCGCTGTCACAGCAGATACAATAGCTGAAGAGATATTAAGAAGGTCCTCTTTATGTTCGGGTCTCATTATGCCCCGTTAAATATTAGATGTGGTTGTATTTTCCATTAGCAAAATATTAGCGCTTCGACGTTGAGCTGTACGAAAATTATTTCAAAATGTTATTGTAGTAACATGGTACCAGGTGATTTTCATAATTCGATCGACTTTTAATGAGGCCTAGTCAAAGACTCAGTTAAGGGGGAAAGAAATAGCAGAAGTAGTAAACTTGAAAGTACGCAAGAATACGATAAAACTCAATGTATTCAACGCCACTGACAAGCAATAGGAATGCATAGTACGCCCGTTTTCTTATTAATGATTATAAAAACAAGGACAACTTAGAATAAAAACGTACGGCATTCCCTTTATCGTCGATGTGCCTTTTAGGACACGTCACAGAGTGTTTTGGCGATGGAGAAATCTTTGGAGCGTTGGGCCAAGAAATATAACATTGAGGTAAACGCAGCGCATTTATCGTATAATAAACACCATTGAAAAAAAATTTTCTTTCAGGATAAATACAAGGCTCATGTAGCGGACGAAAACAAAAAGTTTGAGGCCTTTAAAAAATCGCTCACTGATTTGACGAAAAAGCTGACCGCTTTCTTCAAATCATACATTAAGATTGGCAACGACAAGGTATAACTGTATTTTTCAAGTAGATTATTTATGAACAGCGGCTCGTTTTACTCGATACTCTTCACGAGTGATATGAATTCGTACTCCTACATCCTTCATTTTATTTCAAGGTCTGGTAATTTTCTCTCAGACGGCAACAAGTGAATATTCGACCTCATTAGCCGGATAAGATTTTTTATAAGAGCCTTATCAATTGTTTGAAGTCTTAAATCCTTTGCTAGGTCGGTGCGTAGCCGGTTTTTCGAAACAGTCTTTTAATAATCCTTCAACGATCGAAAAACATTTCTGTTTTAAACACGCGTTTTTCTCGCTAGACATCGTTCTTTCTTAGGATTATTACTAATCGTTCGATGGCTTAAGATTTAAAGTGAATCTGGGCCTTTTTCCTAGGAAAAACGCTTCCCTACAGTGCAGGAAGGGAAGCATAATCAAATTCACAAGTACAAGCATGGGCATTTGGGCTGTTCTACGGGAAGGGGGAAGGGGAGCAGAGAGTATGAGGCAGTTTCAATAGGACCATCGACTGATTGGTTTTTCGGCGAGTAAATGCGAGATGCAATTCTTGTTTCTCAGTTAGGAATTATTTCTCCACTTGGAAACAAACTCCGAAGTAAACACCTGACTCTGATGCTGAATGATTTGCTCTACACGTTCATGTTTTTTCATACTTCAGCAAAGTAATAGTTGAATTGCGTGTCTGATGTCAAGCGTTGTTTGGTTTTTAATATGATATCGTTATAGATGGGTGTTTTCGATGACCGGCCACATACTGCCCTAACGGAAGATTTAAGCTTTCGAATAATTATTAGTTCTCGTGAGAATAGCTTCTGTCCGACGGAAGAGTCGAAAATTCATTTGTCGTCGTCTAACAGTGAAGAATCGAAATTTTCTTATCAGGAAAAAAGCAGGCTTGGCAAAGCTTCTTAAAATATACAAAAAAGCAGCAGAAACAGAAAAAATATCACTTTGACCGCAAATTCATTTTCAGAAAAAGTCCTACGATACTATGTACAAGGAAACTCAAGAATTATTCAAGGGGTTGAACAAGAAGGAAAGAGGAGTTGTGTGCCATATCCTTCACGGAAATTTCGGTAGCAGTGAATGAATTCCATGAGTTGGAAGACACGTACGTTACTGTATGTAATGTCATTTAGGAAATGGAGGATCCCACCAGCATAGTGAACCTAATCGTTCAGACTTTCTTGAACATACTAGCAACATTGAAGCATTCCCATGAGGGTATTGGGCAAGTTTCGAGCAACATAATTTCGTCAACACATATTCATCGCGTTGTTACAATGTTTAACTTGTTTTGCTGAATCGAGAATGAAGAAGTTTTTAGATATGTTGATACCGTTGAAAATCTATCGATATTTTTTCACACTTGCTAAAATAGACCAAAGGTGTTGACGGTTGGTTGCTCACAGCTGTTTTGTTTCGTAGCAAGGAGGAATTGTCAGAAACGGGGCCATGGTGGTGTTGTGATAGTCACAGTGACGTTGAAACACAGGTTTGACTCCCACCTACCGTCGAAAGGCTTGTATATCACTCAGCATCCATGGGTATATGACTGCGAACAGGTGTGAGAGTGATTTTATGTGCATCTGCTCTGATGAATAAATCACTTCGTCCTTGGACGTTTAAAATCCTATAAGAAGTTGCTTACATGCTTCCTGCACATATCGGACGAAAAAACCAAGTGAGGATGCAATTAGCAGCATGGAAATGAATTACTGGTACCACTGAGAGTAGATAATACTCTGGATAAGTACAGTAGAAATCGTCGCAACTAAAAATGTATGCACTATTGATGGTTTTGTAAAGACAAGAAAAATAAAAGCAATGATTTGTCTAAGAGGACCCATCTACGAAATTCGAGGCTTGAAATCCCATCAAAATGTCACAGCGAACAACTTTCCTCTTTGTCCTCAAATATCTAGCCACATGGCACAAACGATACTTTGTCAGTTGCGCGAAAAAAAAAAGACGATACTTGCAGTAATCCGCTCCAAAACTCTGGCTTATATAAGAACAGCCACTGCAAATCTTCATGAGCGTTCGCTATTGCGCGCAGTGAAAATCGGCTTCTATTGGTACTTTCTCAACTTCCGACTTAGATGTTCAAATCTTTAAAAATGGAGACAGAATTGACGCATGCAAGAAAAATCCACGTGATTGTTGAGTAATATTTGCAAAAATCCACTCTTCCTACATGCCACCGCAATGACGTCATGGTCTAGCTTAAACATCTTATTCGAAATCGACATCCTCTAGTGCACATTCGCACAGGAGACTCTTAATCAATGTAAGTGAAATACTTGATATCGAGATTCAACGTATGTAACCAGCTCGTCATGATAAAGCCAAGAAACAGAAGAACTTCCATATTGCGGAAAAAAAATCTGGACATGAAGAAAAGTATAGTACTTACCTGTTACAAGGCAACAAATGAAGATTCCACGTCATTCGATGGGCAAAGACTTACTATTGCAACTTTGGTGACCACAGGAAGGCTTAAATCTCTTGTTAGTGCGTTAACTGTGTGTATTATAAAAAAGCCTTTTTCTCAATTCCATCAGACACTGAGATCTTCAAAGAGTTCATTATGATTATATGGTGGCCGAATTACATCTTAAATATTCTCCTCCATCACACACTGAGTTCTCCGGTTTCCGTAGATGGTGTTCGAAGCATAGTTCAGATATTCTCTGTCACCACACACTGAGTTCTTCTCCATTGCCGTTATTTCAGCTGCTGCTTGAATATTTCATTTTTAAGATTTTCGCGGAATGCTGATGGAGGAGAATCTCCGTGTAATCTCAAAGGTATTCGAATTGATTCGTTCCTAATAGCTCAAAGGTTCTTTTTGATCATAAGAGAACAAATGGAAAACCGACCTCATTCGCTGGAGAAGAAGTTTTCATAGGGATACTGACAACTATTCAAAAATGAGACTTCAGGCTACAGCCCCATATCGCCAGTCTGAAACATAGCTTTGTGTGGAGATCACATCGTTATAAAATGCGTTTTGAAAAATCGGTCTCATGGGACTGTAGCCTGAAGTTTCAGCTTTCGAGTGATTACTATTACTCTTACGAAAACTTCTTCTCCAGCGAATGAGGTCGGTTTTTCCATTTGTTCTCTCATAATCAGAAAGAACTCGTTGAAATGATTGATTACAGGGGAGTAATGAGGCAGCTGATCGAACCAGTACCTTGCTTCGAGATGTATACGCAGCATCACGAACCACTTCGCTATTCTCTTCATTGTTCCACGGGTGAAAAGTCATGATATACCATAATATAACCATCAGAAGAATTAAATCCCTGACGTAGACGGTAATTTACTAATAATCGGCAACAATGAATATTCGACCCAATCGCTGGACAAGAACTGTGCATAAGAGTGTTAATAATCATTCGAAAGCTCCAATTTCTGGCTAGTGCGGTAGTTGGCCGGTTTTCAAAAAGGCCCTTCAAAGCATCAGCGAAAGAAAAACATTTGTGTTTCACACAGCGTCGCAAGACAGAGCTCTTTATTTAGACCATTAATATTAGATGTACTAATATGCCTCCACCGCTTTTTATGGCCTGAATATTCAGTCAATACAAAGAAATCTCCGCACTATAGTTTATTCAAATATGACCTCATCGTGACTATTTGCCAATATGTGAGTAATTTGTGAAACCATCAAAGAAGAATTTAAAAAGTATGATTGGCAAAATTTGATGAAATTCGAGTGGCAGTCTGTCAGTGCAATGCTGTGATAAGGCGGTAAATTAAAATCACCTAAAACTTCCCATCTCAGCTCTTTTAAGACGTTTTGATTGGTTTTGCTACATGAGGTCAAACGTTACCAAGCGTTGAAGTTATTATACTATGCAGATTTATCAACGATAAGTAATTAAAACTACTTGATTTCAATATCGTTCATTTGTGCATATCTTGTGAACATTCTGATATGCAACTTGCTTGACTTGCTGTAAGATGGAGCTCGCCTCCTCCATTTATTTTGCACGCCGTACACTAGCATTTTCCCCTACGCGTCATTCGTGCATGAAGAACAAACGAAATAATCCTCACGATAGCTTCATATTACGTCAAATATAGGTGAGTTGTACAATAAAATGTTTGCAAATCAATGAACAACAAACCAATACCAAAATTATGCAATTCAACCACTTCTGATCAATAAATCTGCAAAGTAAATTTCCTGCTAGTATCATGTTCGGGTACAAAAGCCGTGATTCTCAGACTCCTAAAAAGAACAACATATGAAATATTTTGTCTATGAAAAAACGTTTGATTAAATAGCGCTTTCGACGTACTTTCAAGCAAAGAAGTAGAATTTGCATATCTTCACCTTTACTACTTTTACAGCGAAAAATAATTAAGCGGCAGAGTCATATATGTACACTTAATTATAGCGTAAGATCTAACGATTCTAACGCTATGTTTATTTTCTGGAAAGGCCATTTTTCTGCAGTGCAATAGGGAAATTGAGATCAATTCATATACGCGAGCATGGTTTTTACAGCTATTCTACGGGGTGGGTGAGCAGGGAAGCCACTGTATCGACATGACCATCGATTGATGGTTCTTCGGAGGGTCGTTTGTAAGGCTTGATTTTTGTCATTCGATTAGGAATTTTACTCTTAGAGAGAAACTCCCAACAAAAACCTATGACTGTGATACTACGAAATTTTCGCTACCCATTCATGCCCTTTTCGTTCTTCCAGAGAAGTAACAGTTGAATTGCGTGGCCGGCCGATGTAAAATATAATTTCATAATCAAATGTCTAGTGTTTTTACTGCACTTTTCGCAATATATTGAACAAAAACATAATTTTAAATTGAATAAAAATAATGACACAAATAATACTTAACAATTACCATAATTAAAACATAATTTCATTTTGTAATTCAAAGCGTTGTCTTTTTTTGGTAGGGTCTTCTCGAAAACCGCCTTGTACAGCTCTAGAAAACGACTTGTGCTTTCGAATGATGATCAACCCCGTTATGAAAAGTGCTTGTCCAGCAAATGGGGACGGATAATGATTTGTCGTCATCCAAAGAAAGGGATCCCTACGAGATACAGTTCTCGGCACTGATCTGATCTGAGTGATCGCTAAACAATCGATACCTCACGCAGGTAAGAAGCAAAATGTTTCACGTGGGCTACCAACGTATCAAGCTGCAATCCTCTCAGATAAGTCTAATTTTAATTCACGACCTCGCAGGGATGGAAGGCTTGGCGAGCGAGCGCTTATGGGATCAAACCATCAATCACAAGTGCGACGCAGATTACCTCTAACCACTGCGCCAGACGTGCTCTGCCATCTATATTTACAGGAATTTCGAGTCTTACGAAAAATTCTGTCTTCTGGCCGGAGTTGATTCTGCCTCTCCACCTTTTCGAGGGCTTACGAAGTCAAACCAGTCAACGGTTGGTTGCTGACACCTCCGACACCATATATCGTGAAGAGATTACTTATATTTACACGACCCGTGATCACAATTTTCATCGTGCAGATCTAACATTCGATCGTCTTCATCTACCTGAGCATAGCAGGATGCTGGTTGAGCGAGTCTGCTTGTAAATTTGAGGATAGCCTAGTGTGCCGTTCCATAGGACGTTCTTGTTGAGTCGGAGAATGTCGAGAGGGGGCGGGGGGGGGGGGGTGGAGCTCGGCTCCACACGCTCCGCGACGAGTATCACCACCACTCCCCCGCGCTGCCTCATCCTGAAGGGAGGAATGGCACAAATGTGCTCTGCTATATCAGTTTGGCGCCCACGTTGATAGGGCAGGGGCGTAGCGCCGTCGCGTTCGCAGCACTCGCTAGCCGGGGCTATGCGCCTCTGGGTGAGACTGTCGTTGTGTGTGTGCTCTCTTGCAGCAAGCGCCTTCATCCCACGCCGCCGTCTCGGCAGGTGATTGAGACGGTGGGAAAATTGAGAGTGACAACAAAGGCAGAGGAGAGTACGCCCTGTGGGTATGGGTAACCACTTACTAGGAAGCTTACTTTCATCTTCACTTACTTCTTTCATCTTTCACTTACTTTCATCAAAAAAATCGCCGCTGTTTGTATCACCGTTGAGTCGTCGACGCCCAGGTGGGAGCTGCTTTCTAGATGATTCCTTCCGATTAAAAGGGAACAAATGAAAAACCGGCCTCATTCGCTGGAGAAGAAGTTTTTGTAGGAGAGTTGGTAATCATTTTTCAAAACACAGTTTTATTAGGTTGGAAAGGAAATTTCCGTCGTTTGGATAGGAATGTCTTTTTTTCGCATGAATCGTGTGTGATCTTCATGTCATTCGAAGGGTCTACTTCTTGCGCATCTTTCGATATATAATTTGTCAATATCTGCTAGAGAATGGGATTGCCCAAGAACATCAGTCACGATCGATCTGGCAAAAAGGTCATGATTTGCGTTTGGTGGAATCCTGTAGGGATTCTGCATCTTGAACTTGTTCCGAATTTCAAATCCATCATCGCCGATCTTTACTGCGAGCAGCTGAGTCGCGTTTACGACAAATTGGCCCGAGAAATATCCAGAACTTGTTCGTCGAAAGAGCGCTTTGTTTGAGCAAGACAACGCGAAACCGCACACAGCCAAAAAGGCCCAGGCAAAGTTTGAGGAATTGGACGAAGTTGAGATTCTGCCGCATCCACCCTATAGCCCGGACATTGCTCCATCTGATTAAGGCCTATTCCGATCAGTGCAACGCTTTTTGGAAGTTCGCCGATTTGAATCTTTTGATGAAGTTGAAGAAGCATGTCAAGAGTTCCTTGATTCAAAGCCGAAGGAGTGGTACTTCGATCTGAACCGAAACCTGGCGGACCCGATGGCAAAAAGTGGTGGATAATGACGTCCTGTGTTTTGAAGAAGCGTTGTTGTTGTTTGTTGTCTGAATGTGTGCATAAATTTTTAATGTTTTATCAAACGATGGAAACTTTCTTTCCAACCTAGTGAGTGAAATCAGCACCAAACTACGTCTCGGACACGCATATTTCTGGTCGGACAGAGCGATTTCTTTAAACAATTAGCAGTCACTCGATAGCGTAATCGAATCTGATTCCAACGCTGTGCTTTTATCCTGTAAACATCTGAATCGCAGCAGATAACACTAGTTGAATCCATCACCGACCAAGGTGGACTCTGCCAATTCACCTGCGGATGGTCGATGGACCTCGCACCGGCCTGACGACATCGCGCCAACACACCTGGTCGCCTCAGACAGCCGCACATGAATAGGCCAAAGTCCACCTTTGTCGCGGATGACAATTCAACTTATTTTATCTGCTGCGTTTCAGAGAAACGGTCTTTTCAGGATATAAGCACAGCGTTGTAATCAGGAACGATTGCGCTATCGAATGATTAGTGATTGTCTGAGGAAGGATGTCCATCCGGCGACAAATATGCAGGTTTGCAACACAGGAAGTATCGTCCTGTAAGAACGTCAAGGAAAGGTCTTTTCGAAAACGGCGACGTTGGTCTGTACCCTGAAGTTTCGTCTTTCGAATGGTTGATAACACTTTTTTAAAAAGCTCTTACTCAGAGACTGAGTCTGTTTTTCATTTGTTCCCTTATAATCAGAAGGAAATTTCTAGACATTTTTATCGTTTCATTTCATTTCACTTCATTTTGTAGCTTGTAAACGCGTGTGGCGCACTAGTTAGAACTCCTCTGCGGCACACCCGTGATTACAGTCGATGATTGATGGTTAGATCGCGAGCTTAAGGATCACTAAGCGTTCCTTCTTGCTTTTATCGGAGAAGTGATATCAACTAGGCTGGGAGGCTAGCACTACTGAAATATCTCTAGGCTATCGTGATTCATTGTAATGGCCAGATATGCGTGCAGTCATCTCGGACGATGCTAGATGGAGATGAGTGTATGGCGCATCCCTTAGGGACTGATCAATGCCGAGAACTCTATCCTTTTAGAAGGCTCGAGTTCCAACTGCACTTTGTGTGACTTGATCTCGCCTGTTCTCTTTTAAAAGTTCGACTTTCTAAAAACCTCGGCATAATCAATTGATATATGAAAATGGAGAAAACTTATCTTGATTAGCTGACGCGAGGTTGGTAAAACAGTTGTAGAAATTCGGCTGACGTTTCGGCGACCCGCCTTCTTCAGAGCCTGGACGTATGTAGTATTAGTCCTCTTTTAGTCTTTCAGTCTGTTCTCTTTTAGTCTTTCAAAGGTTGAAATGCTTTGATAAAAAAGTGCCTCTGCGGTCAGCTCAGCCTCTTGGGACGTCAGTCGATTGATCGTCCGTCGCGACTCATGAGAGGCGCGCCATTTTTGTTATTCAACTAGGGTTTTTCCACCATGTGAAATGTAGATCCTCACGTATTTTGTGTTACTCTAATACTTCGTGAATTTCACATGGTGAGATGGCGTTTGTGCATATATATCTTTTCTATGCGATTAAAACTTTTAGAGCGAAATGTAGTCCTCTTCTCGCTTCTACAGCGTTATGTGATAACCTTTCGATAAACGAAGCGCAGCACCAAGATTTTCGAGATTTGGGCTATTGAATGATCAGTAAGAGTTTGACAAAAGGCCACATACCGGCTCAAGCGGAGCAAATAAAGCAAGCTGAGTGTAGAACGTAGTTTCATTTTAGCTGCTACAGCGTAAATTTAAAAATCAAACATATTGATGAATTTTCAAGGATTTGAGTTTTTAAATGATTACCAGCTGTCTAAGAGAAAAGTTTCGTCTAGAGAGAAAGGCCTTTAGACAATCGTCTACCTCAATTAGTATACATCGACCTTTATCGGTTACAATTGTGCTCATTAGTTGTCTTGGTTAGTATTACTTGAGTGCTTGGCTGGAGCGTCCGAGCCAATGCATATGTCTCGAAATCCAGTCTTTCTTTAACCTTAGTATAATCAATTGATTATATCTTCTCTGTTGGTCAAGTCAATAGCGCGATGTTAATGCTTAATGAGGCCTCGGCTTCATTTTGTTTATAAGGGGTGAAAGAAAAACCAACAAGAATTTTTCATAGGAGTGTTAGTAACCATTAGAAAGCTGAGATCTTTGGCTACAGCCCCACGTTGGCAATGTGTCAAGCACCCTCTTATAACGCCTTTCAATTCAGAATAAAACTATCCTGAGATGCGCATATTTCTCATCGGACAGAGCTCTGTCTCTGGACTATTAGTAATCATTCAAACTAAAAAAGGAGCTCTGTCTGGCAAGAAAATTCTTTCTGTAGCAGCGTCTGAAGTAGTTCTTTTTTTGCGAAAGCCGGTGGCATGGCTCTATAGTTTGAAGTCTCAGCTTTCGATTGGTTAGTAATACTCTTATGAAAAGTTCCTCTCCAGCGAATGAGGACGATTTTTCATATGTCCCTATATAACCAAGAAGAACCAATCCTCATTGTTCAATCTTTCGACGTAATTGTCTTCTTCAGAGCCTTTAAAGAAAATAAAGACTCCGAAGTGGAAGTCAAACAAATCTTTTTTTTACCAACAGAATTATGAAGGATAGAGCTGCTGACGTTGATCAATGCTCGGGATGCACCATGCATTCGTCTTCATCTGGCATCACTCTAGATAAATGAGTGCATATCTAACCTTACAAGGGCCCACGGTGGTCTACCTATGTTCAGGTCAGTCCTGCTATCCTCCCATATAAGTCCAGCAACAGTTCACCTACCACAGAGTGATGGAATGCCTGATGACCTTCGAGTGCGGGATTGAACCATTGATCGTCTGGCCATAAGTACCAAAGAGCACCCATAATGACTACGCTGCACGCGCACTTATATACCTATATAATCATTCGAACGTACTACCGTAGAATTTTTGTTTAATTTCTTCATTGACTGAGTAGATTTGGAAATATGATTCGCGATTTATTAAGCGGATCGTTCGGACATTTCTTTCTTAGGAATGTGCGTTCGACTTTTTGAATCGATATTCTCAATTATAAAGGCCGTATTGTTCGAGAACAATCGAAGTTAATACCTTAACATAAAAGTTGCTGTTGTTTTCCAGTTTTTGGGAATTTTGGCCTTTTGTAGCTAAGAAGCTTAGCTATTGGCGCTTGTGGCACAGTGTTTAGAGATTCTGTGCCCGATTTGCATGTGGTCGATTGTTCGATTCCACGTGCAAGGTTCACAAAGCGTTCTTGTTGCCCGGGGTGAGCAAATTCGTATCAAACTCATCGGGGAGGATAGCAGGATTAACTTAATACATCAGTAGACTATCGCGACTTGCTTTATAGGCTGGAAATGCATGCAGTCATTCCTAACAACGCATAATGAAGTCGAATTTACGGACAGTCTCTCAGGGATTGACCAACACCGAGAACTTCATCCTTTTCTTCAAGCTTAGCTATTGGTAACCCTAGAGACTGAGCTAAGCTTTTCCAGGGCTACTAAATATGGCGCAGAATTTTGACAACTTACTCATTCTCGATTTCGAAGCCACCTGCTCTGATGATGGACCGATATTGCCCTATCAAGTACTGCCTCATGAAATTTCCGGCACAAAACTCAGTTTTATACTTTTGGTGATGTTTGTTGATTTTGTTGCTCTTGTTTTCAGGAAATAATCGAGTTTCCTGTTGCAAAACTCGATGTGAAGTCGTGGACAATCACTTCTACCTTTCATCAATATGTGAGACCAACTGCTAATCCAATTATCACTTCATTCTGTACCCATCTCACTGGCATTATTCAAGTAAAGTGTACTTCGTTTCATAATTTTTTCATGTTAAAATTATAATTCATTCTATATCAACACCTTCGGAACCGCAGTTGAAATCGCAGCACGCGAAGCGAATCACCTGCTTGCACTATTTTTTGCTATTCGCTTAGGATTTTCTTTTCGTTTTGAAAGTATTTCCAGGTTTCTTATATCACTGTGTCTCACTATTCACTCTACACGGTCATATGTTTTGATGCATATATATAATTTTCGTATTTGGAAAACTTTAGAGAACAATGGAAAGTCTCTAAAAAATGATTTTGCACAGTGCATACGATGTCAGTTCATTGGAAACTGCCATCATTTTTCGATTGTTTGTCTATGTCAAAAATTGGGACTTCTATAGAAATGAAAAGGGGATTTTTCCTATCATTCCATAGATTTTGACTTACTGGTTTTCTTGTTCTATATCACCAAATAAATCGCTATGAAATTCAAGCCACGTACTAAGTATTTCGTAGGTGAGACGTGGTCTTCCCTCTGTCGCTACAGTCCTCCAAGTTAACATCTTAGAAAGCAAAGTACAGTTAGCTGAAATCACCGTTTACCAGGCTTTTGATTTACTCTTAAAATTCTAGTGAAACAGCTTTGTAGGGCGGAAAAAGAGCTTTGAATAATAATCGTATGTTTAAGAAAACTATCGGTTCTCAAGATTTAAACTATGTAAGACCAAGCGCTCCTTAAAGTTCAGTATTGCAACTCAATTCATTTCATTATTTTTAGGAAACTATTAGTTTCTAAGCAGCAGAATTGACCTTTTGGGAAGGAAATGCGTTGATGGAATGCAGGGTTGTTTTCTAACTATTTCACCAGATTGGAATTGTCCCTCAAAACTCAGATTGTCACGCCATAATTTTAGAAGCGCCAATTTCAACCATATTTTATAAATGGAAAGACCTCGTTGTTGCGTCATAGCAACTAAAATTTCATTATATATTACACTCAACTTCCTTTGTTTACTCGACTGGATCATTTAGGTAGTTTTGTTCAGGTTTCTAGAAGTCATTCGATAGGTCCAATTTCGATGATTCTGGAAAAATGTGTAGTCTTCAAAATGGTTTTATATAATATGACCATGTAGAGTAAAATGAGAAAAGTATATGTCATTTAGAGAAAATCATGGAGTGTCACAGTAACATATAAAAACCTGCAGGATTCTCAAAAGCGGAGACGAAAACCCTAAATAAATAAGGAAAATTGTGCGCCGCTTGCGAATCGCTTTGTGCTCCCGATCGACTGCCGTCTCTAAAGGGTTAAAGATAAGCTAACAATTTACAGGAAATGGTGGACAATCAGCAAACCATAGATCGAGTTCTCAACGATTTCGACGAATGGATGGAAAAGGTCAGTGTGTTGGCCTTTCGGCGTTACCGTTATCTTAGTGGAAAAATTTCAAGATTATTGTATTCATTGTTGAATGCAGATGCGGCGCTGTTGGCTCGCATGTTGCCGGAAGCTTTAGTCCTCCGGTATATTGTACAAAGCACTGCCTATTAAGGTCTTTCTATAGTTTTCCTAGGAGAGATTTCAGTATGGCGTCATCTTTGTTTACTTCCGCGAAGGTTTTGGTTGAATTGAAGTTTTTCGAGAAATCACTGATGTGCCCAATCAGAAGCCTGCTCTGTCGTCGCATTTTTTCTTTTCTTCCTCCTTAACTTTTGAGAATCGTATATTTTTCCACCTTCTTCTGTTCTTACACTCACGGGAGCTGAACATGGAACAAACAGTGTCAGTCAATATCACTCTGGTGAATAAAAAAGCCATATTGCCGATCCCCATTGTTTCTTTTCTTTCGCACGATTCGTCATTGTAATTTACCATGAGGATCTCAGCACTTCTTGCATTGGATTTGTTCCATCGCATTCATCCTCCACAAAGTTTTTCAATCATTCACGTGTTCTTTCGACTGCTGCCGAGAACTTTGTCTTAATTATAAGTTTCTTATAATGCTGTTGGAGACGATTCTTCTTACACTCTTGGAGGTGTCTGAGCTAAGGCGTTCGATGATTGTGGGAGAATGTTGAACGAGGGGATCGAACTGGCGCCTTGCTTATCATCTGGGCTTTCTCATACATCTCATCCTTAACCATAACGCTCCCTCGTTGGCGTTGTTCCTGCTTCACTTTAAGGCTCACTTTGATTTCCGATCATTTCTTTGGATCTCTGCGTGGTGGTATGCTTTCAAAGTGGACGAAATATTAGCGAATGATTCGGCGATGTATGATTGGTAAAGAGACCTCTTAGATCTTCCATAGCGCATTGTTCTTCTCCAATTGTGTTCTTACTTCTGCGGCGTCTACCCTTTAGTCCTTGGTTTTTTTGCGAACCATTTGCTTTCGGTCAGTTTTGGTTCTTCTTCTTCAACGTTATAATTGTGTATAATTGTCTTTTCTCCCGATGAAGTCATTTGAAATGTTTTAAAGAAGATTTTAGGCGAAGAAATAGGGAAGGGGTGTTTGTAGATCACTTCGAACCGCGTCACTCTTATTGCCCTTCATTCTATCCCATCTATCTATTCAGTTTAAAATCCTTGATTTTGCTAGAGAGCTTTTTCTGTTGATTGAGTGAACTATTGATTGAAAATTGAACAACGATTCGTCAGTGCTTTTTTCATTGAAACGTTTGATAGTTTATGTTGACTTTATCGCGTAGATTAGTGTCTATAGGAGGAAATATTGAAATCTCGATTTGCTTTCGTCACATGTGGCGATTGGGATTTGGGCGTAATGTTACCGTCAGAGACGAACGTGAAGAATCTCAACATTCCCAGGTATAAAATTTGTGTTTTTGCTCTCTATTTCATTAGTCAATGGTGTCTTTGAATATAAAAGTCGAATATTTTTTACCATATCTGGCTTTTGGTCTGCTTCATTTACCGATTACTTGTATTCAAAGGAGTTTCATAGTTCAAAAGTCCAACTTTTTTCAAATGTGGGCCACAGTAATGAAGAAGATCTCACGAAAACTTTCGCGAGGTTGGTATACCTTCCTACACATTCTATGGCCAACGTTTCCCAATTTCGCATCTGCCAGAGCCTCCTAGATGTACTATATGAAGCCATATCGAGGTATTCGGTTAACATTTTGCATATGTAATAAAAAATGTTTAAAATCAGTTGAATAGTCTGGCTGCTATATAGAAGCCCAATACTAAAAGTTCTGTAAAATGACATTTTATCTGTCATTCATTCTCTACTCTGAGTAAAGTTTATTATCACAGTGTATCACAGCACACCACTGACTTCTCTCATGCAAGAGTCATGTGGTGAGATTCTATAAAATAGCCAGACTATCAAGTTGATTTTACATTGGACTTTTGGTACATATTTGACATATTAACGGAGTATTTTGACATGGTTAGATATGGTGTGTACAGGCTCTGACGAAGGCCAAGTCACTGAAACGTTATCCGTCGAATGTGAAGGGAGGAATACGAATTTCATGCAAATTTCATTGAGAGAAAAAATCAGTTCGCATTTTGAACAATGTTGTATACCACTTAGTCTGTGCTAACGTGTAAATTTCAGCTATATTGATTCGTGGATTAATGTGAAAAAGTCCTATTGTGAGCATAGTGGCATATTTGCGAAGGGTTTGAAGGAGCTACTTAGAATATATAATCTAAGCCATTTTGTGAGTTTTCCAAACTTCCTCGTAGTACCTGCAGATTCATTGTAAGGATTTCAATTCTTATATTTATTTTCTTCATTTAGGGACGTATTCATAGTGGTATTGATGATGTAAAGACAATATGTGCTATAACTTCAGCAATCGCTAAAGAAGGTTACATATTCAGGTGACTAAGTCCAGTAGTTTAGGAATTAGTGAAAACTCGAACGGCTGAATTGTGCATTCTTTATTTTATGAAACATTAGTTTCAATATACCTAAGAGAATTGAGTGGTGAGCAAAAACATGAATATGCAAAAACATTGAGATGTTGAAGAATGAGTGGTCGGGCAAATGTGCTTCTGTGGTGTAGTGGTAGAGCACGCGTCCCCGGATAGGATGAAACGTGGGTTTCGATTCCCTCGTGAGGCCGCGTTTTTGCTCACCACTCAATTCTCTTAGGTATATAGAAAACATCATAATACTGGTAATGTCGACTATTACATTAGTTTCACTTTAAAAGTCTAAATAGCTGTCGGAAATCAGTAACGTTGTTGGGTGAGGTACCAGTGTTATCTATCACATCCTTCGGCATTACTTTGTATCTCAGCTAAGCTTTCTAAGTTTTCTCATTTAGCAATGTGTTTTTCAAGAATTGGTGTTCACTGTGTTTAGTAGTAGTTCTATTGAATGGACGTAGCAAAAGTCCTACTAAATACCGAGGTAATTAGAGTGCGAGAGTTGTGTGTAATAAATTACGTTTCACTGTTCTTTACATATAGTTCTGAAAAGGCTTTATTTCGTAGTTTTTCTGTTCAGGATCAACAGCTCCAGTGATAGCGCTCTGTTACCGAAGCGATTATTCAAAAATCTTGCGGTTTCCTGATAGTGATATAGTATAACATTCTGTGCTACGATTAATACCGTCGATATTTAAACGGGTTTCACAGAGATGGCTTAGCTGAGACAAAATTAATTGTAGGAAATTAGCATTATGCTAAAGTAATGTCATCGAGCTTGGATAGAGTTGGAGTGTCACAGGTTCATAGAGAATGTTTGGAAAATAAAGTTGGAGTTCACATATCTTCACACATTTACATGCTTGTTGGAAACACTGGACACGTTTCGGGTTTCTCTCCAATTGATTTTTGGTTGTTTATATTGATTGCAATAAAAGGATATAACTGAATGTTCGTTTTGTGCAAATAATACAAGCAAATGACTGACTATAGTGTTTCGAGAACGGTGTTTAATATTTATTTTCCTGTTTTTTGTGATATCCAAAATACACATTATTAGAAGCATTGCACTTATATTCTCATATCACTCATGACCAATTAAATGAAAAGATATCACAAACAGCCCAGCTCCATCTTCCACCTCTTACCGGTAGTGAGAACAACGCCATATGGAACGCCTCACCAAAGCAATCCTTGAAATAGCAAGGAGATTCGCTCAACAGTATTCTGCGCCGTTCAAGAAGAGGATGAAAACCGAACTGAATGCCAGAAGTACTGAGATCCGCACAACAGTGAAAAAGAAACCATTGTGATGACGGATGAAGTAGGATGCTAAAGTCCAAAATGTATTCACAAAATTGGCTTGGAAAGCAAGCTTGACAAAATGAGGAGAGGGCTCTAGGAGTGCTTGAGCCTTAGTGCTGAAACTTTACGAGGAAAAGGTAATGCTCAACCATATGTGGAAAATGTGCCCAATGTTCGTAACAGTAATATTCTAGGAAACCACTTATTTGCCTTTAATTTTTTGATTCTCAAAAAAATCCTGTGAAAGTTTGGCATGGCAGGCCATTAACATTATTATTGCATCACATTGCAGTTACCATCTTGATCTTTGTTATATGTTATCATACAATTTTTACGAGCAACCTTGGACAACGATCAAGCCAGAATTATGAAAAAATGGACGCTGAATTCCGATTCATTGCTATTGTAACGATTTCCACTTGGTATAAATGTATTGATGTCGCCTTTGAACACACATATGCAAAATCATAGTGGTGGTAATTCACTGCTATAAAAACATTTTTGGTGAAGCTATTCCAATCTCTTGTTTGAGGTAGGACTTATCGGATTTCTTGTGTGTCAAGTCATTGTCCTGGACGTTGCCAGAAATCACTGATAAGTCACCGTTCGTGTCTGGAAAGGTAGAATCGCACGTGCGGAGGAGAAGAAACGATTGAAAGTGTATTGTGGCGTTGATTACTTGTGTGAGCGAATGATTGAAACATTCAAATATTATTTGCTCTCTGAAAATATTCACTAGAAATCCTTCATAATACATTGTCTACAAGCAGATATTGCATGAGTTTTTTAAAAAACCGCCTTAATTCTACGGTATCCTACAAAGAAATCGTTTCGTAGCCGTCATTTCATAGCTTTCACGAGTGATTTATTTGCAACATGCTCTCCTTTCAAATTACACCTAGTAATGGGTTTCTTCGCAACGGCATTTATTAAAAACATTCCAAGGAGCGTTCCGAAATATTTTTCCGTTGTAGATCTTATAAAAATAATTCATGAAATAAAGAAGCTCTTGAATGTTTCTTTAGACGCTGGAGATCTCAGTGACGAGAAAAAACGACGGTAACTGGAATTTTTCAACGAAGTATTGTAGTTCTACCGCTTTTATTGCTCTTCAGCGTCTTGGATACTGTAATATTCCTGTCACAATGTTGTTTTTGACTGGCTTGGTATCTTCTCCTGTTCCATGCAATCAGTTATCGGTTGGCACGCATTAAAAGCTTCTTCTCAAAACTAGTCGTTCAATTTTGAGCATTTGAAGATGACAGGCACATTGAAGTCCAATTAAGACGTATGAGGAAAAAGTAATGACAATTTTGAAAATATCAATAGTTGTGAGTAGGCAAATAATTTTGTTATAATCGCTTTTCTGCAGTGAGTACTGAAAATATTTCTATGCTGCTTAGCATTTTTCAGTCGGAGTTGATCAAGTTACTGGGACGATCGTTTTCGATCCTTGTTGATTCAGCACTCCAAGGGTCAATATTCCAAATTTAATGAGTGGTTCTCTTCTATTAAACCGTTCCAACATCAGACTGAGGCATGGTTGGACGTCGCGTGTGATTATGAGGCACTCCATTTTCAAGTTCATTTTTGCACTTTTAATATGTATTTAAGAGTTCGGAGATTTTACGCGCTAATGTTTTTAATTCCTGTGCGAGGACCGTGAATTTAACGCCCAGCATTGCTCCTGCATGTTTTTGGTCATTATGCGTACCTAGTGGGGTTTTTGGATCAGAGTTGAGTAATCCAACTAGGTGCTCATTTACACGGAGGAATAGTGGTCTACCAGTTTCGTCAACGTATTCATCCCCGCATACCTTGCAAGATATTGGGTAGATTATACTCGATCTCATGCAGTCGCTGTCTCTGGCGTTTGGGCAAACTTTGCAGTCAGTGGTATCGCAGAGGCGATCATCTAGTCGGTTGCGGACTAATTGGCGCTTTAGTGTCTTTATGGGTATTTCAATGTTGCTACCGAGTTATCCAAACCTGCTCTTTTTAGGCAGCGTTTAAGCTATACTTATTTCGTTAGAAATATAAGGTAGGAGGAAAGGAACCATATTTTTCGCCAGACTGTCGTTTGGGAGCATAGAATTTCCTCTAAATCTAACCTGAGATGCTCCTAGCGCACTGTCGCCATTAGAGATGGCTATTTTTCGCGCCAAGCTCAAAGATTCTACCTTGTGTTCTTTTCCTATGCACATATTTGTCGCTCTGCGGAACATGTACTTCAGAAGTGCGCGTTTTATGTGCGAAGGATGAGCTGAAAGGTAATGAACCAAGATGTTTTTATGGTACAATATACCCAATAGTGTAGAGTGCTGTGCAAAAACGTTTGCAGCGGCCGCGATTCGAAGCCAGATCTCACTCTCTCCGGGAACGTATGCTAACGGTTTTCCTCCGACGCTCGTTTTGCACAGCCTCTACGCTACAACGCGTTATCTGTCAACGGCCAACAGTCTACGGTCTGGAGGAGTAGTAGTTGTCGACATTGAACTCTTGTATATATATATGAAATCTATCCACCGCTAAACCAATTAAATAGAAACAATTCCATTTGATCTTTTATACCTAATGTGACATCTGTCACCGTGACTGGGTTCAATGTCGATACCGACTATCCAGGCCAGGCCGTTGACGGCTGGCGGTTGACAAACAGATGCGCTGTAGCGTAGAAAGAGTGTTGCTGGACAAAGCACGAGCTTTCGGAAAGAGTGAGGTGCGGGTTCTAGTCCCGCCTGACGCGAAATTTTGCCCATCACTCTACATTACTGGGTATATATGAAATCTTACACTGCTGAAGCGGGTATATCGAAACAATTCCATTTGATCTCTGTGCATAATTACACTTTGTAAGATGCTTGTTCCATTGCCTCCATTCTATTCCATCACAACTTCAACACTTTTTTTCATTTTCATGAGTCCATTGAGTTCTTTATACTGTTCTATGATGAACGCCTCACAAACGTGTCTAAGAGATTTTAGTCTATTTTCTGCATATATATATATATACATATATACATATATATATGTATATATATATATATATATGTAACTTACCCAAAATGTTGCTCCTTATCTACTTTTCAAAAATTATGATTTCCTAGAAAAGAGCACGAGGACAACTTCGATATTCTTCCTTAAGCCATTGAATTAAGAAGCGCAGGAGAAAGCGTTCTCTTCTTTGGTCGTTTCGGTACTTGAAGTATGCACTTCGGCAACCAAAATTACGTTCTAGAGGTTCTGCGAAATCTAATAAAATAAAATAATCTTGCCTGAATGGAAAGGCTGTTCATATTTCGCAAATCTGGGAATTTTGCATATGAACTTAGCAAAGCTCATATTACATGAAATATTTTTGTCTGAAATTGTAAGGTAGAATTACTTCAAGATACTTAGGAATATCGCTGAGCGGCAAACCAAATGCAGGAAAAGAGGAGCTGTAACTGGAAATGGAGTCTTGACTGAAGACTGAAACGGTATTAATGGCGATTACTGGCGATTTCCTGAATTTAAGTATATAACGTGTTTTGAGCCGCTAAGGTCTAAGTGCAAGACAGGCGCCTGCTTCGTCCTACCTGGACTCCTCACTATCACAGTCCCTCAGTCCGGCCGATCTCATTAAGCTATACTCCTCTGCGAGGAATTGACGTCGAGTGATAATCACCGCAAGTCAGGTGACGGAATACTCCTGACATTGCAGAGACAGTAGTCGAGCTCATGGCTGCTAAAATGGATCATCCCTCTCCATTCCACCGCTTTTTTATAGAATTCTTTCGAAACAACAAAAATCTGACAACGAGGAATATAACATATTTTGAGCCGTTAAGATCTAAGCAATCTAGTGTGGGAGAGGTATTGCTAGAATGCTCGCTCACAACATGCACTAATGCCTAAGTCGTAAAGCTGCTTAGAGAATAAAATTCAATTCTCCGCCACATAAAATGGAGGTAGGACATATCCAGTCTCTTCTGTGTCAAGTCATTGTCCTAGACGTTGTCAGATATCGCTGATAAGTCACCGATAGTGTTCTGGAAAGGTAGGCAACTACAGGCCGCACGACGAAGAAAAACGAATGAAAGTTTACTGCGGCACTGATTGCTCGTGTGAACGAATCATTCAAACATTCAAGTATTCTTTAATCTACGAGAATATTCACTAGAAACGTTCATAATGCATTGTCTACAAGCGTATATTGCATGAGTTTTTAATCCTCCTTAGTTATACGGTATCTTACAAGGGGCCGTCTGTAGCTGTTATTTAAAACCTTCCAAGAGTGATTTATTTGCAAATGCTCTCCTTTCAAAACAAATCTGACAATAGGTTTCGTCGCAGTGGCATTGATCAGAACTATTCTAAGAACGATCCGAAGTATCTTTTTGATGTAGATCCTATAGAAAAAGTTCATGAGGTGAGAAACTTTCTTCGAACCCCTAAGCAACGGCGGTGTACAAGCTGAGGCACATGATTGTTTGAAGGGCTTTCTCGCTGGACAAGAGTTTTTTCTCAGACTTTCGGTAATCATTCAAAAGCTCAAGTCTCTGCGATTTCAAAGATATTTTTGATTTTAAAGAGACTTTTCATTACGTTGTAACAGCAAAAATGAACTTATTTCTCACAACCAAATTATTTCGTTGGCAAGATTACCATCCATTCGATAGCTCAAATCTCAACGACTTTGATCAAATAATTGGCTTTCTTGAATATTTTCAACGTCACGCTGTAGGAGCGAAAAGAAAATTGCATTTCACGCCCTGAATTGTTACTTCGCAGCATGGACGTCGTAGGGGTTTATTGGTAATTGTAGGCAAAGATCATACGTTAGAGATATCCTATTGCTTTATGAAGGATGGAATATTACTACTGAACCTTTGTAAAGATTTTTTTATGTAAAAAGTGATCACTTTTCTTAAAAGCCTTCATTTTTCAGCAGTAATGCCACATCCTTTTAAAAGTAAACAAAGTTTCAGCCCTTATTGTGTATTTGTATCGATTGTCTTTCGAGAGCGTAGCTTGAAAGCACATCTTCTATCAATAAGCACCTCTAGTAGGGTCCACGTGGAGGTGACTGTAGTATGTAGTTGGAAGAACGCGTTAATCATCTGCGGCGAATACTTGGTACTTTCCGCTATCTGCACCGATATTCAAAAAAATTTCTTTTCATTCTGTCTTGGCATACTGGCCATCGATACCGCGAATTTCGAGGATTGGAACGGTGTGTTTTAGTTTCTAAATGGTTTTCCATGCTATGCTGTAATAGCGGGAATAAAATCTTATTTCACACTCAATTACCTTTCGCTGGACACAGCTTCTCATTCATACTTTTCAATAACCATTAGAAAGCACAAATCTCGATGATTTGAATGTATGCTCATTCTCCAAGAAAGACTTTTCACTGATTTGTAACAGCTAACAAAAATTTGGACTTGCGATGTGCGCCGTGTGCGAATCCCAGTATTCTTTCAAGTGTAATAACGCACTAAGAAGTCTTTTTCAAAATTCAAACATGTGTTTTAAATAAGATTTTAGAGGACAGTCGAGTGTAAAAGTATTATTTGATTCACCAGCCGTGAACAATCCTCTGTCACTCAGTGGGATATCGAGTGGGTGATCCTATCACTTGACATGTACTGTCTTCTTTTCACCGCAGTGTGAAGTGTTCTTTCAACACCGTGCAGTGTAACATGCTCGTTGTCGACTACCTTATACCTAGGGGTATAGCCCTCACAAAGGAACTACTGAACCAAAAGGCACCGTGCTACTTGATGAGGCCGAAAGGCCGAAACGTATGTTTAGCACTGCATAAATGCTAGAATACACTTGTACAAAACTTAAAATATGTTATCAGAGTGTAAGGTTTTTTGTGCGAAATCTTAGGAAAAACCGCCGAATATTAAGGTGTTGAATAAACATTTCAATTTATAATGGCTCATATTTTTGAATTAATATGGAACTTTCTCGACTTTTGACTCTATAATGACGTGCTAGTCACATCCGTCAATTCGCAATTTCGAGTACATTTCTTTTCAGATCATAAGAGTCTTCTGTGTGATATGTGCAACAGAGGACGTCAATATCGAATAAGACGTTTCAGTTAGACCATGACGTCAATGCGGTGAAATATAGAAAGGTTGATTTTTGCACAATAGTTTAACAATGAAGTGGATTTATTTTACAATCGTTTATTCGAATTCATTCTTGATGGTTTGAACATCTAAGTCGGAAGTTAACAAATACCAATAGAAGCCGATTTTCACTGCGCGCAATAGCGAACGCTCATGAAGATTTTGCAGTGGCTGTTCTTATATAAGCCAGAGTTTTGAAGCCGAATAGTGCAAATACGTCGTTTTTTTTTGCGCAACTGACAAAGTATCGTTTGTGCCATGTGGCTAGATATTTGAGGACAAAGAGGAAAGTTGTTCGCTGTTGGAATTTTGATGGGATTTCAAGCCTCGAATTTCGTAGATGGGTCCTCTTAGACAAATCATTGCTTTTATTTTTCTTGTCTTTACAAAACCATCAATAGTGCATAAATTTTTAGTTGCGACGATTTCTACTGTACTTATCCAGAGTATTATCGATCTCAGTGGTACCAGTAATCATTTCCATGCTGCTAATTGCATCCTCACTTGGTTTTTTCGTCCGATATGTGCAGGAAGCATGTAAGCAACTTCTTATAGGATTTTAAACGTCCAAGGACCAAGTGATTTATTCATCAGAGCAGATGCACATAAAAATCACTCTTCACCCCTGTTCGCAATCATATACCCATGGATGCTGAGTGATATGCAAGCCTTTCGACGGTAGGTGGGAGTCAAACCTGTGTTTCAACGTCACTGTGACTATCACAACACCACCATGGCCCCGTTTCTGACAATTCCTCCTTGCTACGAAACAAAACAGCTGTGAGCAACCAACCGTCAACACCTTTGGTCTATTTTAGCAAGTGTGAAAAAATATCGATAGATTTTCAACGGTATCAACATATCTAAAAACTTCTTCATTCTCGATTCAGCAAAACAAGTTAAACATTGTAACAACGCGATGAATATGTGTTGACGAAATTATGTTGCTCGAAACTTGCCCAATACCCTCATGGGAATGCTTCAATGTTGCTAGTATGTTCAAGAAAGTCTGAACGATTAGGTTCACTATGCTGGTGGGATCCTCCATTTCCTAAATGACATTACATACAGTAACGTACGTGTCTTCCAACTCATGGAATTCATTCACTGCTACCGAAATTTCCGTGAAGGATATGGCACACAACTCCTCTTTCCTTCTTGTTCAACCCCTTGAATAATTCTTGAGTTTCCTTGTACATAGTATCGTAGGACTTTTTCTGAAAATGAATTTGCGGTCAAAGTGATATTTTTTCTGTTTCTGCTGCTTTTTTGTATATTTTAAGAAGCTTTGCCAAGCCTGCTTTTTTCCTGATAAGAAAATTTCGATTCTTCACTGTTAGACGACGACAAATGAATTTTCGACTCTTCCGTCTGACAGAAGCTATTCTCACGAGAACTAATAATTATTCGAAAGCTTAAATCTTCCGTTAGGGCAGTATGTGGCCGGTCATCGAAAACACCCATCTATAACGATATCATATTAAAAACCAAACAACGCTTGACATCAGACACGCAATTCAACTATTACTTTGCTAAAGTATGAAAAAACATGAACGTGTAGAGCAAATCATTCAGCATCAGAGTCAGGTGTTTACTTCGGAGTTTGTTTCCAAGTGGAGAAATAATTCCTAACTGAGAAACAGGAATTGCATCTCGCATTTACTCGCCGAAAAACCAATCAGTCGATGGTCCTATTGAAACTGCCTCATCCTCTCTGCTCCCCTTCCCCCTTCCCGTAGAACAGCCCAAATGCCCATGCTTGTACTTGTGAATTTGATTATGCTTCCCTTCCTGCACTGTAGGGAAGCGTTTTTCCTAGGAAAAAGGCCCAGATTCACTTTAAATCTTAAGCCATCGAACGATTAGTAATAATCCTAAGAAAGAACGATGTCTAGCGAGAAAAACGCGTGTTTAAAACAGAAATGTTTTTCGATCGTTGAAGGATTATTAAAAGACTGTTTCGAAAAACCGGCTACGCACCGACCTAGCAAAGGATTTAAGACTTCAAACAATTGATAAGGCTCTTATAAAAAATTCTTATCCGGCTAATGAGGTCGAATATTCACTTGTTGCCGTCTGAGAGAAAATTACCAGACCTTGAATTAAAATGAAGGATGTAGGAGTACGAATTCATATCACTCGTGAAGAGTATCGAGTAAAACGAGCCGCTGTTCATAAATAATCTACTTGAAAAATACAGTTATACCTTGTCGTTGCCAATCTTAATGTATGATTTGAAGAAAGCGGTCAGCTTTTTCGTCAAATCAGTGAGCGATTTTTTAAAGGCCTCAAACTTTTTGTTTTCGTCCGCTACATGAGCCTTGTATTTATCCTGAAAGAAAATTTTTTTTCAATGGTGTTTATTATACGATAAATGCGCTGCGTTTACCTCAATGTTATATTTCTTGGCCCAACGCTCCAAAGATTTCTCCATCGCCAAAACACTCTGTGACGTGTCCTAAAAGGCACATCGACGATAAAGGGAATGCCGTACGTTTTTATTCTAAGTTGTCCTTGTTTTTATAATCATTAATAAGAAAACGGGCGTACTATGCATTCCTATTGCTTGTCAGTGGCGTTGAATACATTGAGTTTTATCGTATTCTTGCGTACTTTCAAGTTTACTACTTCTGCTATTTCTTTCCCCCTTAACTGAGTCTTTGACTAGGCCTCATTAAAAGTCGATCGAATTATGAAAATCACCTGGTACCATGTTACTACAATAACATTTTGAAATAATTTTCGTACAGCTCAACGTCGAAGCGCTAATATTTTGCTAATGGAAAATACAACCACATCTAATATTTAACGGGGCATAATGAGACCCGAACATAAAGAGGACCTTCTTAATATCTCTTCAGCTATTGTATCTGCTGTGACAGCGGATTGTAGGAACGGTGGAAATCCTACTGTTACACAGTCGGACGGAGAATGCCTTATACTTTGATTTCTCGGATTTATCAACTTCTCGAATTGTATTCAAATTTCTAGAAATAGATTGGGACATGACTGGTGTACCTGGGCGATTTTGTAGTATTCCGAAAGAGCTTTTTTGGGTAATCCCTTAAGAAACTCGCAATGAGAGCATTCATGTTCTTCGCTAGAATCATCTCCGTCGTAGTCGGTGTACTAAAAAAAGATGTTAGCGATGTCTGTAGAAAGAAGAAATTTTTTGATATATATTCAAGAATCACTGGTGTCTTAGATCAATATTTCAGGCGTGATTTCTTATCATAATACTTAGTTTCTTAGTGGCCTTAACCCTGTACAGAAGAACTAAACTCTCTATTTTATCTCATCATCAATAAGGAAATACTTACCTCATCGACATCATTATTATAGCCAGGGAAGGAAAGGACTGAGCCAATGCATAGAAGAAACACGAAGGTTCTCATTTTCAGCAAATTCGTCACCTAAACGAAACAATTCCATTAAACTCAACGAGAACGTGGTTGAATACGTGGACTTGTAATTGTCTGGACGAACGGAGAAAGAGCACCATCTATCTACGAAGCATGTAAAAGTCTATGACATTGGAGTGTAGGAAAATTGGAAGCCTTTTTCCTTGAGTTTGGTGGTCTGAAAAGTATGGACGGTTTTATATAGTCGACAGTGAACTTTGTTCAGATTAGAAATGGAACCGCAAGTTAGCTGGTCAAACTAATCCTCCCCCTCGAAATGGCGCACAATGCATTGTCATCTGTTGACTTGACGGAGTATTTACAGCTGTGAATATAGAAAAATTGAAAACAGGAGCACTTGCTCATACCGTAAGATTTATGGCAACTGAGTTGAAGATACTGTAAAGTACCTTGACTCAAAGCCGAAGAAAATGTACAGATAGACCTAGTTATTTATATTCAATTTAGTTTCATTGTCTATGAGCGAGTTTGAAGCTCTTTTGTAGTTATACAACTGCCAAACTCAGCAAATCTTTAGCGATAACACTTTCTCAAAATTTCTAGCACACACTCTGTCGTCCTTTTACAAGATAATTAGCTTAGTGCCAGAACTACTTCCATTATTCTATAGATGTTCGTAGCAATTTCTTCAAGTGGTTGTTTCGGCCGAAAAGAATCGGTCGGTGTAAAACGTTTCCTTCTCTCAAATTAATTTGTGCATAGTTTCGCTTCAATATTTGTTTTACAAGTTCCGCACCACCGGGTTGTTTTTGTTCTAAATCAGATCTAAAATCGCTTCATTTTGCATACACGAAATTTCTGCAATGGACTGAGACTTACGCATTCATAGATGAGAGACGAAGCCGTTCATCAAATAATTCACTAACCTGAATTAGAGCACAAATCTTCTATACTTATCACCACGTAATGTATCCACAAACATAAAAGACACAGTTTATGAACCATTGTGGTATAACAGAAAGCGGCTTTCACCTCCTTAACCCAACTCTGTTTTGAAACGAGTTCTGAACTATTGTCATTGAGCATATTATTTGGCATCTGTAGTTGACTCACATTCTCGCCTGTACGTCTACTATAGAACTCGATAAATTGTTTACAAGCATTAGAAACATTAAAGAGCAGGTATTAGATAATGGCATGATGTGTTCCAAAATGAGCGAGCGCAAGCGCAGTGGTTAGAGACGGTCTGTAATTTACTTGTGATCATTGGTTCAATCCCAAGTTCATTTCTCTCCATGCCATCTATCGCTCCGCGGTTGACGATTTGACAATAGACTTGTCGAATGTGTAGCAGCACTAGCCTGATGTATCGGTAGGACACGACAAATCATTGTACAGAACAAATATGCATTCGGTCATCTTCGACGATGCTCATCGAAGTCGAATGCGCGTGATTATCTAAGTGATTGATCGAATCAAATGCTCCATATTTTATTATTCAAAACAAAACCCACTCATTTCTACGAAAAAGTTTGGAGCATATGAACACTTTGCGAAGTTAGTGCCTCTTCTTAAACTCTTCCTGAAACACTGTGTGACAAGTTTTTGACAACTAAGTCGCACTGGAGTCTATCAATGCCGAATGCTTTATATTTATTATAGTGTAACTACATAGCTTATTATCCTCAATTTCATGAGTAGAAAATAACTTGTTTTATATGTTTTATAAAGTAAAAAAGTTCATTTTTTAGTGGTTTGTCTTTCTCAGATTATTCAAATATCAACTAGAGTTTGATGAACGGGTAGCGAAGCGGCTTGTGTTGCAGCATAATAGAAAGCAAGGTGATTATGAAGACATCGAGCTCAATCTTCTTCCCCAACACTCTTTGTCTTATCTCGGTTATCTTTAAGACTCCAAAGAGAACAGTCTTGAACAGCCTTCCATGCCACATATTCAAAAAAAAAGTGGAAGTGGTCATGTGTTACATCACTTGAACCGAAGCAGCACTTGAACCATACCATACATTTCATAGATGATTGCGAAGAAGCGGTTCCAATTCGCCTAGTAGACATGATGAGAAGTCGTTTAAAATAAATACTTTAGAAGAACTATTCTACAAGGCGGTATAGTTCTACTCCTCTAGACATGCTTGGATAACTTCATCTTCCAATCATCTAATTATTAAGTAAACCACTTGCACAATGAAATACGGCCTTATTTCCAACAAAACACTCTGCAGCATGATTCTCTTAATTAAATCTAATCTGATTTCTCAAAGATGTTTCTTTATAGATTCCTCAAATGAAAGGTTTAATAGCAATTCTTTCGAAATGCTTTTTGTCTTGACTTTAGAGCACTGCGGTGCTCTGTTGTTCTGCTGTTGTTGTTACAAGAAATTTCAAGGCAACTTTTTCGAGACTTTGAGGTTTGACATATTGAGAATAATGAAAATGACGTCAAAGAGAGCATGTCATGATGTGCATGAAGTTTTTTGTAACTAAGGCATTAGATTAGTCATGATTTGTGCAATGTGGACACAGCGTTTGTGGCTGAAGAACAGCCGCTGTACCAACAACTGTTCCAGAAATTAGGGAGGATCATCAAATCAAATAGACCAATGGGATCTTTGCTTTATACGTATCCAGTTTTTGCCTACACAACGATTTAATCGTACTATATCCAATTCATTAAGAGTTTTCAACATTTTATCGAAGCCGTAGTACATACTAGGTTTGACGAAAAAGAGTTATCGGCGACAGACATGTTATGGCTGGATATACCGATCCTTCCAATAAATTTCTCTCTCAGTAAAACTTTCTACTCAAGCAATCTCACATGGGGAATCTGCATTTCCTCTTCAGATCTAAGAACTCGACGATCTACTAGTGGCTGCAATTGGTGCCACGTTCAAGGCGGCTGGATTTTTTGGAACCACCTATTGTCTACTTTACAGATACGTATGCACTCTGACTTTCGTTCTTCATGCAACTATCTGCTAATTAACAATGCTACAACATTATGATCAAAGAAAACGTGGCGCGATACTGCCAATGCAAAATCGGCATTCACTTACCAATAGATTATTCTTTGAAAAATAGAGTAATTAGGCCATCCCACAATTATTACGGCTTTTTATCGTTTCTGTAGTGGTGAGAAATTGCTCTGATGGCAGTTTGCTATTTAATCTCTTCATGCTTGCTATGTGTCTCGCTTGCTCCAGTCATTCGATCACACTTTGACTTGCTGGAGTTCGTAGATAGAGCTGCTGCAGATATGCCCGTCAT
Source organism: Parelaphostrongylus tenuis (assembly GCA_019055375.1). NCBI lineage: Eukaryota > Metazoa > Nematoda > Chromadorea > Rhabditida > Metastrongylidae > Parelaphostrongylus > Parelaphostrongylus tenuis. The sequence continues at coordinate 69,231 of JAHQIW010003205.1, forward strand.
GAATTTTCGAGAGCACTTTGATATACACCTCACTGACAGCCAGGGCCTGTTGCTCCACCTAGAAATTTGAAATTGTTGCCTGATTGTCAGCAAAGAGTTTTCTGTGATTCACTAAGTTTTGCAGCTGCTTGTGGTGAAGCGTTAGCACAGACGCTCTTTACATGGAGAATTTGTTCATCCAAAACTGGAGGACGTCCACATAACATACACGAATCGCTGAAGCAGAAGCCCAAATTCGGGTGCCTAAATCAAGATCTTCCTGACGATCGATGTTTGAAAATAAATCGATTCGGAGGAGTTATGGTATCCGTATCATAAGAGATGACGTGTTGTACAAAATTCAAAATAAAATACCAAGTTCACATCGAAATTACTGAGATATGAGCTAAACAGAGACTGTGAGATGAATTTCGGTCCTGTGATTAACCTTTTTGGGGTCTCATGTATAGCAATCTGCCAATGAACTGACTGTGTCTCTTCCTCAGTCATGTTTAATCCTATCGATGCTATCATCAATCATTGTGCATTGCCATGAAAAGTATGAGGTGTAAGTGAAAAATTTTGTTATATATGAAATATCTAGAAATAAGATTTCACAGCAAATGCTAGTTGGGAGAAATTGATGTCATTTTTTTGGGTACCCTTAATTTTTCAAATTCATTCCCTGTGTTTCTATGTATCTGGGGGGTCAAGTAATTAGGTAATTAGGCATCACCTGTATCACCTGCGTCTCGTTAATCGTCGAGTGACTCGAGGGAGCACCAGCCTCTAGTAGATCGCCGAGTTCTTAGATCTGAAGAGGAAATGCAGATTCCCCATGTGAGATTGCTTGAGTAGAAAGTTTTACTGAGAGAGAAATTTATTGGAAGGATCGGTATATCCAGCCATAACATGTCTGTCGCCGATAACTCTTTTTCGTCAAACCTAATATGTACTACGGCTTCGATAAAATGTTGAAAACTCTTAATGAATTGGATATAGTACGATTAAATCGTTGTGTAGGCAAAAACTGGATACGTATGAAGTAAAGATTCCATTGGTCTATTTGGTTTGTTGATCCTCCCTTAATTTCTATAACAGTTGTTGGTACAGCGGCTGTTCTACACCCATAAACGCTGTGTTCACATTGCACAAATCATGACGAATCCAATGACTTAGTTGGAGAAAATTTCATGCACATCATAACATGCTCCCTTTGACGTCATTTTCATTATTCTCAATGTGTCATACTTCAAATCTTGTAAAAGGTGCCTTAAAATTTTATGTAACAACAACAACAACAAAGCACTACATATGTTCTAAAGTGAAGACAAATAGCATTTCGAAAAAATTGCTACTAAACCTTTGATGTGAGAAATCTGTGAAGAAACATCTTCAAAAAATCAGATTAGAGTTAATTTCTGAAATAAACATGCTACAGAGCATTTTGCTGGAAGTAAGGCCATAAGTCATTGTACAAAGTGGTTTACTTAGAGAATAATTAGACGATTGGAAGATGAAGTTAACCAAGCATGTTTGGGGGTGCAGAACTATACCGCCTTGTTAAAATTGTTTCTTCTAAGGTAATTTTCTTTCAAACGGCTGCTTATCACGTCTACTATGCGGACTGGAACACTTCTTGCATTGGACTCACTTGCTCGTATTCATCTATGAAGAGTATGGTGTGGTTCAATGCTGCTTCGGCTGTTACATGACGATTTCCATTTTTTTTTTTGAATATCTGACATCGAAGGCTGTTCAAGACTGTTCTCTTTGGAGTTTTGAAGATAACCGAGATAAGACAAAGAGTGTTGGGGAAGAAGATTGAGCCCAATGTCTTAGTAATCACCTTGCTTTCTATTATGCTACAACACAAGCCGTTTCGCTACCCGTTCATCAAACTCTAGTTGATATTTGAATAATATGAAAAAGACAGACCACCTAAAAATGGATCTTTCCACTTTAAAATTTGAGTTATTTCCTATTCATAAATTTGAGGGTATTGAGCTATGTAGTTACACTACAATAAATAATATTGCATTCGGCATTGATAGACTCCACTGAGATATAGTTGTCAAAAACTTGTCACACAGTGTTTTAGGAAGCGTTTAAGAAGAGGCAATAACTTCGCAAAGTGTTCATATGCTCCAAATCTTTCTCGTAGAAATGGTGGTTTTGCTTCGAATAATAAAAGTATGGAGCATTTGATTCGATCAATCACTTAGATATTCACCGCGCATTCGACTTTAATGAGACCGAATGCATATTTGTTCTGCATAATGATTTGTCGTGTCCTACCGATACATCACGCTACTGCTACTACACATTCGACTAGTTTGTTGTCGAACTGTCAACCGCCGAGCGATAGAGGGCATGGAGAGTAATGTAGTTGGGATTGAACCACTGACTACAAGTATATTACAGACCGTCTCTAACCACTGCACTTGCGCTCGCTCATTTTGGAACACATCGTGCCATTATCTAATCCCTGCTAATATAATTTTTCTAATGCTTGTAAACAATTTATCGAGCTCTATAGTATACGTACGGGCGAGAATGTGAGTCAACTACAGACGCCACATTATGTGCTCAATGACAATAGCTCACAATTCGTTTCAAAACAGAGTTGGGTTATGGAGGTGAAAGCAGTTTTCTGTTATACCGCAGTGATTCATAAACTGTGTATTTTATGTTTGTGGATATAGTACGTGGTGAGAATTATAAAAGATTGATACTCCAATTCAGGTTACTGAATTCTTTGATGAACGACTTCATCTCTCATGTATGAATGCATGTCTCAGTCCATTACAGAAATTTCGTGTATGCAAAATGAAGCTCTTTCATATCTGATTCACAACAAAAACAAGCCCGGTGGTACGGAACTTGTACAATAAATGTTGAGACCGAACTATTCACAAATTAATTCAAGAGAAGGAACGGTTTTACGCCAACTGATTCTTTCAGCTGAAACAACCACTTGAGGAAATTGCCACGAACATCTGTAGAATGATGGATTTAGTTTTGGCATTAAGTTGATCATCTTGTAAAAGGACGGCAGAATGTGTGCTAGAAATTTCAAGAAAACATCGCTAAAAATTTGCTGACTTTGACAATTGTATAACTACAAAAGAGCTCTAAACTCGCTCACAGATATTGAAACTAAATGAATATAATTAACAAGGTCTGTCTGTACTTTTTCTTTGGCTTCTAGTCAAGAATCTTCACTGTACCTTCAAGTCAGTTGCCATAAATCTTACGGTATGAATTTGTGCTCTTGCTTTCAGTTTTTCTATCTTCACAGCTGTTGATACTTCGCCAAGTCAACAGATAATAATGCATTGTGCGCCATTTCGAGGGGGAGGATTAGTTTGACCAGCTAACTTGCGGTTCCATTTCTAATCTGTACAAAGTTCACTGTCGACTATATAAAACCCTCCATACTTTTTATGCCACCAAACTCAAAAAAAGGCTTTCAATTTTTCTGCATTCCAATGTCATAGACTTTTACGTGCTTCATAGTAGACGGTATTCTTTCTCCGTTCGTTTAGACAATTATATGTCCACGTATTCAACCACGTTCTCGTTGAGTTTATTAGAATTGTTTCGTTTAGGTGACGAATTTGCTGAAAATGAGAGCCTTCGTGTTTCTTCTATGCATTGGCTTCGCCCTTTCCTTCCCTGGTTATAATAATGATGTCGATGAGGTAAGTATTTCCTTATTGATGATGGCATAAATTAGCTAGCGTAGTTCATCTACACAGGGTTGAGACCAGTGAGAAATTAAGTATCATGATATGAAATCACGCCTAAAATATTGATTTAGGACACCAGTGATTCTTGGATTGTCCTTTTGTTTCGCGCAACATTTGTTTTCAGTACACCGACTACGACGGAGATGATTCTAGCGAAGATCATGAATGCTCTCATTGCGAATTTCTTAAGGGATTACCCAAAAAAGCTCTTACGGAATACTACAAAATCGCCCAGGTACACCAGTCATGTCCCAATCTATTCCTAAAATTTGAATACAATGCAAGAATACGATCAAATCCGAGAAATCAAAGTATAAGGCAAAGTTTCCGTCCAACTGTGTAACAGCAGGAACAACTGTCATTCGCATTTCAACCGTTCCTACAATCCGCTGTCACAGCAGTACAATAGCTGAAGAGATATTGAAAAGGTCCTCTCTATGTTCGAGTCTCATTATGCCCCCTTTAGATATTAGATGTGGTTGTATTTTCCATTAGCACAATATTAACGCTTCGACGTACGTTGAGCTGTGTTAAAAGTGTTTCAAAATGTTGATGTCGTAACATGGTCCCAGGTGATTTTCATGATTCGATCGACTTTTAATGAGACCTAGTCAAAGGCTCACTTAAGGGGGAAAGAAATTGCAAAAGGTAGTAAATTTGAAAGTGCCCAAGTACACGATCAAATTTGAGTATTCGACGCGACTGAACAAGCAATAGGAATGTGTAGTACGCCCGTTTTCTTATAACTGATTATAAAAACAAGGGCAACTTGAAATAAAAACGTTTGGCATTTCATTTATTGTCGATATGTTTTCTAGAACACGTCACAGAGTATTATGGCGATGGAGAAATCTTTGGAGCGTTGGGCAAAGAAATATAACATTGAGGTAAACGCAGCGCGTTTGTCGTATAATAACACCATTGAAAAAAAAACTTTTTCAGGATAAATACAAGGCTCATGTAGCGGACGAAAACAAGAAGTTTGAGGCCTTCAAAAAATCGCTCACTGATTTGACGAAAAAGCTGACCGCATTCTTCAAATCATACATTAAGATTGGCAACGACAAGGTATTACTGTATTTTTCAAGTAGATTATTATGAACAGCGGCTCGTTTTACTCGACACTTTCACGAGTGATATGAATTCGTACTCCTACATCCTTCATTTTATTTCAAGGTCTGGTATTTTTCTCTCAAGACGGCAACAAGTGAATATTCGACCTCATTAGCCGGATAAATTTTTTTATAAGAGCCTTATCAATTCGTTTGAAGTCTTAAATCCTTGCTAGGTCGGTGCGTAGCCGTTTTTCGAAACAGTCTTTTGATAATCCTTCAACGATCGAATAACATTCTGTTTTCCACACGCGCGTTTTTCTCGCTAGACATCGCTCTTTCTTAGGATTATTACTAATCGTTCGATGGCTTAAGATTTAAAGTGAAATCTGCGCCTTTTTCCTAGGAAAAACGCTTCCCTGCAGCGCAGGAAGGGAAGCATAATCAAATTCACAAGTACAAGCATGGGCATTTGGGCTGTTCTACGGGAAGGGGGGAGGAGAGCAGAGAGGATGAGGCAGTTCCAATAGGACCATCGGTCGATGGGTTTTTCGGTGGGTAAATAAGAGATGCAATTCTTGTTTCTCAGTCAGGAATTATTTCTCCACTTGGAAGCAAACTCCGAGTAAACACCTGACTCTGATGCTGAATGATTTGCTCTACACGTTCATGTTTTTTTCATACTTCAGCAAAGTAATAGTTGTAATTGCGTGTTTGATGTCAAGCGTTGTTTGGTTTTAATATGATATCGTTATAGATGGGTGTTTTCGATGACCGGCCACATACTGCCCTAACCGAAGATTTAAGCTTTAAATAATTATTAGTTCTCGTGAGAATAGCTTCTGTCCGACGGAAGAGTCGAAAATTCATTTATCGCCGTCTAACAGAGAAGATTCGAAATTTCTTATCAGAAAAAGCAGGTTTAGCAGAGCCTTTTAAAATGTACGAAAAAGCAGCAGAAGTAGAAAAAATATCACTTGAACCGTACATTCATTTTCAGAAAAAATCCTACGATACTATGTTCAAGGAAACTCAGGAATTATTTAAGGGGTTGAACAAGAAGGAAAGAGGAGTTGTGTGCCATATCCTTCACGGAAATTTCGGTAGCAGTGAATGAATTCCATGAGTTGTAAGACACGTACGTTATTGTATGTAATGTCATTTAGGAAATGGAGGATCCCACCAGCATAGTGAACCTAATCGTTCAGACTTTTTTGAACATACTAGCAACATTGAAGCATTCCCATGAGGGTATTGGGCAAGTTTCGAGCAACGTAATTCCGTCAACACATATTCATCGCGTTGCTACATTGTTTAACTTGTTTTCGTAAGTGGAGAATGAAGAAATTTCGAGATATATTGAAACCGTTAAAAATCTATCGAGATTTTTTCACACTTGCTCAGACAGGCCGAAGGCGTTGACGGTTGGTCGCTGACAGCTGTTTTGTTTCGTAGCAAAGAAGAATTGTTAGAGTCGTGGCCATGGTAGTGTTGTGATAGTTACAGTGACGTTGAAAAACAGGTTTGACTCCCACCTACCGTCGAAAGGCTTGCATATCACTCAGCATCCATGGGTATATGAGTGCGAACAGGGGTGAAGAGGGATTTTTATGTGCATCTGCTGTGATGAATAAATCACTCGGTCCTTGGACGTTTGAAATCCTATAAGAGGTTGCTTACATGCTTCCTGCACATATCGGGCGAAAAAACCAAGTGAGGATGCAATTAGCAGCATTGAAATGATTATTGGTACCACTGAGATCGATGATACTCTGGATAAGTACAGTAGAACTCGTCGCAATCAAATATTTATGCAATATTGAAGGTTTCGTAAAGACATGAAAAAGAAAAACAATGATTTGTCTAAGAGGACCCATCTAGGAAATTCGGGGCTCGAAATTCTATCAAAATTCCAACGTCGAACAACTTTCCTCTTTGTCATCAAACTTCTGTGATGATGCAAACGATACTCCGCAAGCTACGCAGAGAAAAAAACGATGCACTTGTTTTGATCGGCTCCAGAACTCCAGATTATATAAAAATAGCGGCACTGCAGAATTTTTTTGAGCGTTCGCTATTGCGTGCAATAAAAATCGGCTCCTATTAGTAGCTTTCTTAACTTCCTACTCAGATGTCAAAATCTTTAAGAATGGAGACAGAATTGACGCATGCAAAGAAATATCACGTGATTGTTGAGCTTTTATGCAAAAATTAATCTTTCTACATTTCACCGCAATGACGTCATGGTCCAGCTGAAACATCTTATTTGAAATCATCTTCCTATATTGCACATTCACACAGGAGACTCTTATGATCTGGAACGGAATATACTTAAAATTGTGACTCAATGGATGTAATTAGCACGTCATAACAGAGTCAAAAGTAGAGAAAGTCTCATACTGAGAAAACCCTGAGCTTCATAAAAAATGTTAATTCAGCACCTTAATATTCCACAGTTTTTTTGAAGTTTCGTTAAAAAAAACCTTATAGTTTGATAACATATTTTAATTCTTGCATAAGTGTATTAATTATGCAGATATGCAGTACTAGACATACGTTACGGCCTTTCGGCCTCATTAGTAGCACGGTGCCTTTCGGTTCAGCCGTTCCTTTGTAAGGGCTATATCCATACGTATAAGGTAATCGACAATGAACATGTTACACTGCAGGAGTTAAAAGAACATTTCACACTGCGGTGACAAGAATACAGTACATGTCAAGTGTAGGATCACCCACTCGATATTGCAGTGAGTGAGAGTGGATTGTTCATGTCTGGTAAATTAAAAAATTCTCTACACTCGATTGTTTTTTGAGATCTCTTTTGAAGCACATGTTTGGTTTTTAAAAAAGACTTCTTAGTGCGTTATTACACTTGAAAGAATACTAGGTTTCGCACACTGCCCGCATCGCAAGTCCAAGATTTTTTTAGCTGTTACAGCTCAGTGGAAATTCTTTCTTGGAAAATAAACATATCATTCAAATCATCGGGATTTATGCTATCTAGTAGTTAATGAAAGTCTGAATGAGAAGTTGTGTCCAGCGAAATGTGCTTGAGTGTGAAATAGGATTTTAATTCTGCTATTACAGCATAGCACAAAAAACATTGAGAAAGTAAAATACACCGTTCCAATTTGCGAGATTCAAGGTATCGCATGCCAAAATGCGAAGCAGAATAAAAAGAAATCTTTTTGGATATTGGTGCAGATAGCGGAAAGTACCAAGTATTCGCCGCAATAATGAACACGTTCTTCTTACACTTTTTCCAACTACATACTATGCTCACTTCCACGTAGACCTCAATCAGAGGTGCTTTGTGGTGGAAGACGTGCTTTCAAGCTCCGTTCTCAAAAGGAAATTATTTAGTCTGTTAAAATATTCACTAGAAAATCTTCATAATACATTGCATATAAACATATATTTCATGAGTTTTTAATCCTCCTTAGTTCTGCGGTTTCCTATAAGGGGCCGTTTTTAGCTGTTGTTACGATACAAATACACAATAAGGGTTGAACCCTGTTTATTTTTACGAGGATGTGGCACTGCTGCTGAAAAAATGAAGATTTTCAAGAAAAATGATCACTTTTAATGTAAAAAAAACCTTCACAAATTCGTCAATAATAATCCATCCTTCATATAGCTATAAGATATCTCTGAAGTATGATCTTGGTCTACAATTACCGATGAAGCACCTATGACGTCCAAGCTGTGAAGTAACAATTCAGGCGTGAAATGCAAATTTCTTTTCGCTCCTAAAGCGTAACGTTGAAACTATTCAAGAAAGCCCATTATATTATCAAAGTCGTTGAGATTTGGGCTATCGAATGGATGGTAAAACTTACAAGCGAAGCAATTTATGTGTGAGACTTAAGTTTATTTTTGCTGCTACAACGCAATGAAAAGTCTCTTTTGAAAATCAAACATCTCTTTGAAACACAGAGACTTGAGCTTTTGGATACAACTCCTGTCCAGCGAGAATACCCTTTAAACAATCGTGTGCCTCAGCTAGTACACCATCGTTCCTTAGGGGTTGAAGAAACTTTTTCACCTCAGAAATTTTTTTATAAGATCTACATCAAAAATATAGTTCGGATCGCTCCACGGAATATTTCTATTTAATGCCAATGCGACAAAACCTATCATCCGGATTTGTTTTGAAAGGAGAGCATTTGCAAATAAATCACTCTTGGAAGCTTTCAAATAACAGCTATAAACGGCCCCTTATAGGAAACCGTAGAACTAAGGAGGCTCAAAAACTCATGAAATGTATGTTTATAGGCGATGTATTACAAAGGTTTTCTAGTGAATATTTTAACAGACTAAATCTTATCAGTGATATCTGACACGTCTAGAACAATGACTTGACACAGAAGAGATTGGATAAGTCCTACCTCTATTCTTATATGGCGGAGAATTGAATTTTATTCTCTAAGCAGCTTTACGGCTTAGGCAATAGTGCATCATGTGAGCGAGCGTTCTACTGAATTCAGCAATACCTCTCCATTTTAGAGGGATGAGGGATGATTCATTTTAGCAGCTATGAGCTCGACTACTGTCTCTGCAATGTCAGGTGATTCCGTCACCTGACTTGCGGTGATGTATCACTCAAGCGATTCCTTCGCAGAGGAGTGTAGACTAATGGAATCGGCCGGACCGAGGGACTGTGATAGTGAAGAGTTCAGTTAGGACGAAACAGGCGCCTGTCTTGCACGTATACCTTAACGGCTCAAAACATGATATATACTTGAATTCAGGATATTGCCAGTAGGCGCCTTTAATGTCGTTTCAGTCTTCAGTCAAGATTTCATTTTCAGTTACGACTCCTCTTTTCCTGCATTTGATTTGCCGCTTCCTGATATTCCTGAGTATCTTGAAGTAATTCCACCTTACTATTTTAGACATAAGTCTGCATTGATAGTGAGCTTTACTAGGTGAAATACACAAACTTCTCAAATTCGCGGAATATGAACATTCTTTCTATTCAGGCAAGTTCAAATTTTGCTTCCAGAGAACCCCCAGAATGTAATTTTGATTGCCGGAGTGCACACTTCTAGCACAGAAACGGCCGAATAAGAGAACGCTTCCTCATGCTGTGCTTGAATCAGTGACTTAAGGCAGAATATCGAACTTGTCTTCGTGCTTTTTTCTAAGAATTCATAATTTCTGAAGTGTTAAGAAGCAACATTTTGGAGAAGTTACATGTATGTATCTATATATACATAAATGTATATATAAATGTATAATATATACGTATATATATATATATGTATATATATATACACATGCAGAAATAAACTAAAATCTCTTAATCAAAAGATCGACTGTTTTTGAAACCCCGCAAAAAACATTCAATATAATTCCAAATAAGAATGATTTAAGCTCAAAAACGAGGTTGTTACGCCAGGGTCGTACACCGGTGTTTCGGAGGTACGTCCTCCTCGTCAGTGACCCCCGCCCCACAATCAGCCCTGCATTGAAGCAAGGAGGGAGGCGTATGTGGTGATGGAACAGTGTATAATGACACTGGTCCATCACCTTTTTGAAAAAAAAAACAGTCGATCTTTTGATTTAGTTTTGATCTAACAGCAAAAAAAAATCCATCGACTGATGGGTGGTGATGGACCAGTGTCATTGTACACTGTTCCATCACCACATACGCCTCCCTCCTTGCTTCACTGCAGGGCTGAATGTGGGGCGGGGGTCACTGACGAGCAGGACGTACCTCCGAAACACCGGTGTATGACCCTGGCGTAACAACCTCGTTTTTGAGCTTAAATCATTCTTTTTTGGAATTATATTAAAATCTCTTAGATAAGTCTGTGAGGCGTTCATCATGAACAGTATAAAGAACTCAATCGATTCATGAAAATGAAAAAAGCGTTGAAGTTGTGATGGAATTATCACACTGGAGGAAGCAATCTACAGAGTGTAATTATTGCACAGAGATCAAATGAAATTGTTTGATTTAACCGCTTTAGCAGTGACAAGATTTCTTTTATACCCAGTAATGTAGAGTGATGTGCAATACTTTCCCGTCAGGCGGAAGACCCCGCACCTCCCTCTTTCCGTGAGCTCGTGCTTTATCCGTTACACTACTGCCACTCATTTTGCATAATACTCTTTCTATGCTACAGCGCATCTATCTGTCAGTGGTCAGCCGTCAACGGCCTGGCCTAGATAGCCCGTATCGACACACCCAGTCACGCTGACAGATATAACATTGAGTATTGAAAATCAGATGGAATTGTTTTTATTTAACTGGTTCTGCGGTGGTAAGATTTCATATATACCTTTGTTCAATGTCGACGACGACTACCCCGCCAGACAAGTAGACTGTTGGTTGTTGACAGATAACGCGTTGTAGCGTAGAGTGCTGTGCAAAACGAGCGTTAGAGGTGCAACGGTTAGCATACGTTCCCGAAAAGAGTGAGATCTGGATTCGAATCCCGGCCGATGTAAATGTTTTTGCACAGCACTCTACACCATTGGGTATATCGTGCCATAAAAACATCTTGGTTCATTACCTATCAGGTCATCCTTCACTCATAAAACGAGCGCTTTTGAAGAACATGTTCCGCAGAGCGACCAATGTGTGCACAAGAAAAGAACAAGAATATTGCAAGGTAGAATCTTTGTGTTTGGCCCGAAAAATAGCCATCTCTAATGGCTACGATGCGGTAGGAGCTTCTCAGATTAGATTTGACGAAAATTCTATGCTCCCAAGAGACAAGTCTGGCGAAATCAAGGTTCCTTTGCTCCTATCTTTTACCTCTAACGAGATAAGCACAGCTATTAAACGCTGCCTAGAAAGAGCAGGCTTGGATAACTCTGGTAGCAATTGAAATACCTCCAAAGACAATAAAGCGCCAATTAGTCCGCAACCGACTGTATGATCGCCTCTGCAAAACCATTTACTGCAAAGTTTGCCCAAACGGCAGAGACGGCGACGAGTACATTGGCGAAACGGGTAGGCCACTATTCCTCCGTGTAAAAGAGCACCTAGTTGGTTTACTCGATTCTGATCCAAAAACTCCACTTGGCACGCATAGGGACCAAAAACATGAAGGAGCAATGCTCGGCGTTAAATTCACGATCCTCGCACAGGAATTAGAAACATCAGCGCGTAAAACTTTCGAAGCCTTTTGAATACATAGCAAAATGCAAAAATGAACTGAATAAGGAGTGCTTCGTAATTACACGTAATCTTGAACCATACCTCAGGCTGATCTCGGAACGGTTTAATAGAAGAAACCTGTCACTAAATTTGGAATATTGACAGTTGGGTGCTGAATCGACAAGTATCGAAAACGATCGTTTCAGTAACTTGATCAATTCCGACTGAAAAATGCTGAGAAGCATAGGAATATTTTTAGTACTTAGTGCAAAAAACGAATTATAACAAATTTATTTGCTTATTCGTAACTATTGATATTTTGAAAATTGTCATTACCTACTTCTCATACGTCTTGATTAGACTTCAGGGTGCCTCCTTTTTCAAAATGCTCAAAGTTGAACGACTAGTTTTGATAAGCTTTTAAAGCGTGCCAACCGATAACTGATTGCATCGAACAGGAGAAGATACCTAGCCAGTCAAAAACAATATTGTGACAGGAATATTACAGTATCTAAGACGCTGAAGAGCAGTAAAAGCGGTAGATCTACAATAGTTCGCTGAAAAATTCCATTTACCTCAAGTTACGGTAGACAAAAACTCCGAAAAGTTTTTCTCGTCACTGAGGTCCCCAGCTTCTTAAGGAACATTCAAGAGCTTTTTCATTTCATGAATTATTAAAAGGATCTACATCGGAAAGATACTTTGGATGCTTCTTGGAATATTTCTAGTATATGCCGTTGCAACGAAACCCATTAGGTGTATTTGAAAGGAGAGCATATGCAAATAAATCACTCATGAAAGGTTTGAAATAACGGCTACAAACAATTTCTTTGTAGCATACTGTAGAATTGAGGCGGTTTTTTGAAAAACTCTGCAATATCTGCTTGTGGACAATGTATTATGAAGGATTTCTAGTAAATATTTCAGAGAGCAAATAATACCTGAATGTTTCGAGATTCGCCCACACAGGTAATCAACGCTACATTACACTTTCACTCGTTTCTTCTTCGCCGTGCAACCTATATTTGCCTACCTTTCCAGAACACTAACGGTGACTTATGAATCAGTGATTTCTGTCAACGTCCAGGAAAATAACTTGACATAGAAGAGATCCGATAAGTCCTACCTCGAACAAGAAATTTAAATATCTTCAACAAGAATGTTTTTTATTGCAGTGAATTACCATCATTATGAGTTTGTGCATGTATATTAAAAAGCGGTATCAATTTAATTATATCAAGCAGAAATCGTCATTATAACAATAAATCGAAATTCAGCGCCATTTTTCCAAACTTCTGGCTTGATCTTTATCTAGGTTACTCGTGAAGATTGTGTGATGACATATAACAAAGACAACATGGTAACTGCGATGTGATGCAATTATAGTGTTGATGACCTGCCATGCCAAACACGCTCCTTTCACGGGATTTTTTTGAGAATCAAAAAATTAAAAGCGAATAAGTGGCTTTCCAAGTAATATTGCTTTTCCAAACATTGGTCACATTTTCACAAATAGTTTTGCATTACTTTTTCCTCGTAAAGTTCCAACTCAGTCAAGAAACCACTCGTTCGCTTCTTCCCTTAAAACAGCCGACCTTTTTCACACAGTAGAGGAAAAAGTACTAGACAAACAAGGTTTTTCGTCTCTCTGGACTTAGTATAAAGTAATCCGAGAGGATGAAAACACTGTGTTGACACAATGGAAAATCTTCGCATGTCAATGTAAAGACAAAATGACTTCTTTCACTGATGCTCAAACACTCCTAGAGCCCTATTATCATTTTGTAAACCAAACGGTGAACCACCATTTTGAGAAAAAGTTCACCACATCAGAGCTGGTTATTGATTAATAAATTGGCACTGATTTCATAAGTTGATAACATGTTTTGACCTTTTTTTTCGTCATAATGGTAGATATTTATTGTTTCTGAGCGAGGTCGATCTAAACAGTCGAAAGCAAGAGACTGATTTCATAGCAACGCTGTGATTGGTCGAGACCTTATAAGTTAACGAGACCGAATGTATAGTGGGGCTCTAGAAGACAGAACAGCATATAGAGCTCTCCGCTTTATGGAGTTGAGGATGTCTCTTCAAAGCAATGGTAAGCGATGGAACGTAAAGGAACCTTGCTTTCTTACGGAATCAGGCAAGGTTCTACGGTATAATTTCTATCTGATATCCTATAGATTGGTTACTGTGGCAGAATAAGGAAGCAACTGCCATTTGGAAAATCTCAAAAATGGTTGAAAACTGCGTTTGAGTCATAAATTGAGCCGTCATATAGTGGAAAGGGTTTGTCTATTCCGTCACTAAACATTGCAATCAGTCATAAAGTTTCTTTTTATAGAGATGCCATATTGTAAGTTTTACTAGAACGATCTATTTAGTTGGGTTGAAGTGGAGATCAAAACCTTTGTGCACAATATTCTGAACATGCAAATGTCTGCAATTTCGTTGTCGGCTATAATGGTATTGCGCAAATGGCAACCAAAACGCGTGTCTTTTGTGATCATGTTTTTTGAACGTGTATCGCGCTTATAACGTGTGTTACTTGTAGTTTTGACTTGTATTATAGCTGATACCAAAGATTTTACTTGTAATATAGCTGATACCAAAGATTAGGCCTTCGAAAAGCTGATGACAAATTTCAATGCATATTTTTATAAGTTTTTTTTTGCTGTACTCGAAACAGAACTTCGGTTTTTACATCATCTGAGAGCGCTCGGCTGATTTTCTTTTCTACTTCTGCAGCTTCGATATAGCGATAGATCGACTGCGCTGAAGAGTTACCACAAAAGGTGTGGAGTTTTTGTTGTTCAATCAAGAACTTTTGGAGAAACTCCAGATGAGGCGCAATACCATGATAGGAAAACATTTCCTCTACACGTTCATATGCTTTTCTGCTTCCACTGAAATAACAGTAGGAGCGCACAGAAGGTGTAGAACTTTTTCTTGGATGCTTTAGCTTACAAAAGAGCCTTCTTGAGAAATGGTTATGTATCGCTGTAGGCAGTGACTTAAACTCTCGAATGTTTACTCAATTTCTTTTGATAAGTTCTTGTCCAGCAGAAATAATCGTTTCCTCATTTGCTGCCGTCTAACAATGAAGAACCCATTATTGTTCTTTACTGTGAGTGCGAATAAACTTGGTTCTTTTCTGCTATCCAAGGGCAAATAAAGAAACGACCCTTTCTGATGGACAAAGACTTTCCATTGCACTTTCAGTAATCATTTAAAAGCATAAATCTCTGGCTAATGCACTACGTCACCGCATTTTGAAGAAGCTTTTTCAAAACACTGTAATGGAGAGAAAACATTCATGTTTCACAGAAACATATTCCCCTCATAACAAAACTCTTTCCTCAAATTATGAGCAGCATTTCAAAAGCGTAATTTTCAACGATTTCAACTCTGTGCTTAGTTTTCTGGAAAGAGCATCATACAATAGTGTAGCAGGGAAATTAACGTCGAGTTTCACATATGCGTCGCAATTCTTGATCGCGTAGTATTTGGCAGCCTCGGATTCGATACGGCGTTCTGCAATCCATGAATTGATTGAGCGCGACTAACATGTGAAGTGCATATTTTGTTGTTTGATAAGAGATTTCTTTCTCCGCTTTGAAAACGTCGGATAAAACGTATATTAGGATCATTGAATGGGATGAAGTCGTTGTAGTCGGTTTCCTCCTTGGCTCAATGCTCAAAACATCCAAAGTGCTGGAAGGAACTGGCGACCAACGAGATTTAACAGCTATGGTAAATGAGACAAAGATTCAAATGTTATTATGCTCAGATTCTGCGCATCGGTGATGCGTAGATAACGTTGCGCGTTATCGTCGAAAAGGAATTTTCCTAACCACCCTGCCATCTTCTTCCAACGAGATTACGGACATTATCAGGTTGTAAACCTCGCTAAAACATATCACCTCTCATGTAACATCTTCGAGATCATGCGACAGAAAATTGTCACCGTGAAAAAGCTTCCGGCAAACGCGGTATAAAAGCTAAAGCAACGCCTTTTCACACGTACATATATATTGCCTTGCTTTGCTTTCAGCCAATCCTATTTTCATAAAAGACAGCAACGAACCCTGGGATTGTTATTGATTGTCAGCCTACTTAGAAGGAGTGTCCTCTATGTTCCAGTGAAAAATGTTTTATGTT
This sequence comes from Parelaphostrongylus tenuis, assembly GCA_019055375.1. Classification (NCBI taxonomy): domain Eukaryota; kingdom Metazoa; phylum Nematoda; class Chromadorea; order Rhabditida; family Metastrongylidae; genus Parelaphostrongylus; species Parelaphostrongylus tenuis. The sequence goes on from JAHQIW010003205.1 coordinate 85,289, forward strand.
CATAAAAACGTCTTAGTTAAGACAGAAATAAATAAACCTAATATAACATATACCAAGAAAATTCTCTATAAAGTCTTTAAATAAATATAAACTTTAGCAAAAGAAAAAAGATGCGCTTTTGTTTTATGAAAAGTAATGTATTCATGGAGCGCCCCCGTGGCCGAGTGGTTGTGATGCTGGTCGCGGGATACGTGGACTCCAGTTCCACCTTTCACTTCTTTGGGCTGTGAAAAATGTATCCATAAAGTTGGCTTGGAAAGCAAACTGGAGAGCTCCGTGAAGTGAAATAAAAATTTAGTAAGACAGTCTAATAATGTAAAGTATGAGTAACTTTTGTGAAAACACTACTCAAGAAAAATAGGGTGATGCTGGTAAGTACTACTATTGAAAGTGCATAGGAAGCTATTCAATAATTGACTGCAAGACATGGAAATAAGATGCAAAATCAATCCCTCATTACACGGCTCTCAGTCACAACCTTCACCGTGCGATTTCTTATGCACTTTCAGCAGTAGTAGTAGTTACCAACATCACCCTATTTCTTGAGTAGTCTTTTTAAAAAAACTAGTCATAACTTTACACTCATATTTTGCCCTAATAAGTTTTAATGTCACTTTGCGGAGCTACCAAGCTTGCTTTCCAAGCAAACTTTGTGAATACATTTTTAGCACTTTAGCACTCTGTTTCATCCGTCATCGCGGTGTTTTCTTTTTCACTGTGCGGATTCCAGTGCTTCTGGCATTCAGTTCAGATTTCGTGTACTTCTTGAACGGCGCAGAATACCGGTTGAATGAATCTCCTCGCAATCTCGATTGTTTTAGTGTGGCGTTCCATAAGACGTTGTTGTTGACTGCCGAAAAGAGGTGGAATATGGAGCTGGGCTGTAAGTGCTATGTTTTTATTACACTAGTCATGAGTGATGTGAGAATATAAACACAATGCTTCAGATTCTCGAAATACTACAGCTAGTCATTTGCTTGTATTATTTGCACAAAACGCGCATTCAGTTATAATTCTTTTATTGCAGTCAATATAAAAAACCAAAAATCAATTGGAGAGAAACCCGAAACGTGTCCAGTGTTTCAATAAACATATAAATGTGCGGAGATAAGTGAACTCCAAGCTTATTTTGCGAACATTCTCTATGAACCTGTAACACTCTACTCTACACAAGCTTTTGACATTTCTTTAGCATAATGCTAATTTTCCACAATTATTTCTAATGTCTCAGCTGAGCCATCACTGTGAACCCGCTTAGATATCGACGGTATTACTCGTAGGACAGAATGTTACACCATATCACTATCAGGAAACCGCAAGATTCTTGAATAATCGCTTTGGTAACAGAGCGCTATCACTGGAGCTGTTGATCCTGAATAGAATAAGTACGAAATGAAAGCATTTTCAGAACTATATGTAAACTACAGTGAACGTGATTTATTACATACAACTCTCGCACTCTAAGTGCCTCGTCATTAAGTAGAACGTTTAATACGTCCATTCTATAAAATTACTACTAAACATAGTGAACACCAATTCTTGAAAAACCATTACTAAATGAGAAAAGTTGGAAAGCTCAGCTGAAATACAAAGTAATGCCGAAGGGTGTGATAGATAACAGTGGTACTTCACCAGACAATGTTACTGATTTCCAACAGCTTTTGAGACTTCTAGAGTGAAACTAATGTCTCATAAATTAAAGAACGCACAATTCAGCCGTTAGAGTTTTCACTAATTCCTACACTAATGAAGTTGCTTACCTGAATACGTAACCTTCCTTAGCGATTGCCGAAGTTATAGCACATATTGTCTTTACATCATCAATACCACTATGAATACGTCCCTAAATGAAGAAAATAAATATAAGAATTGAAATCCTTACAATGAATCTGCAGGTACTACGAGGATGTTTGGAAAACTCACAGAATGGCTTAGATTATATATTCTGAGTAGATCCTTCAAACCCTTCGCAAATATGCCACTATGCTCACAATAGGACTTTTTCACATTAATCCACGAATCAAAATAGCCGAAATTCACACGTTAGCAGATATTTAGTGGTATACAACATTGTTCAAAATGCGAACTGATCTTTTCTCTCAATGAAATTTGCATGAAATTCGTATTCCTCCCTTCAGATTCGATGGATAACGTTCCAGCGAATTCGCCTGCGTCAGAGCCTGAACACACCATATCTAACCATGTCAAAATATTCCGTCAATATGTCAAATATGTACCAAAAGTCCAATGCAAAATCAACTCGATAGTCTGGCTATTTTATAGAATCTCACCACATGACTCTTGCATGAGAGAAGTCAGTGGTGTGCTGTGATACACTGTGATAATAAACTTTACTCAGAGTAGAGAATGAATGACAGATAAAATGTCATTTTACAGAACCTTTAGTGGCGGACTTCTATATAGCAGCTAGACTATTCAACTGATTTTATACATTTTTTATTACATATGCAAAATGTTAACCGAATACCTCGATATGGCTTCATATAGTACATCTAGGAGGCTCTGGCAGATGCGAAATTGGGAAACGTTGGCCATAAAATGTGTAGGAAGGGATACCAACCTCGCGAAAGTTTTCGTGAGATCTTCTTCATTACTGTGGCCCAAATTTGAGAAAGTTTGACTTTTGAACTATGCAACTTCTTTGAATACAAGTAATCGGTAAATGAAGCAGACCAAGAGCCAGATATGGTAAAAAATGTTCGACTTTTATGTTCAAAGACACCTTTGACTAAAGAAATAAAAAGCAGAAACACAAATTTTATACCTGGGAATGTTGAAATTCTTCACGTTCGCCTCTGACGGTAACATTACGCCCAGATCCCAATCGCCACATGTGACGAAAGCAAATCGAGATTTTAGTGTTTCCTCCTATAGACACTAATCTATGCGATAAACAACATAAGCGATCGAACATTTCAATGAAAAAAATCACTGACAAATCGTCCATCAAATTTTAAACTGTGGTTCATCCAATCAACAGAAAAAGCTCTTTAGCTAAATCAAGGATTTTGAATTGAATGGATAGTTAGGATAGAATGAAGGGCAGTAAGAGTGACGCAGTTCGAAGTGATCTACAAACTCGGAAGAAAAGACAATCATACATAATTCAAACGATGAATAAAAAACAATGTCCCGAAGCTGACCGAAAGCAAACGGTTCGCATAAATATCTAAGGCCCAAAGGGTAGACGCCGCAGCAGTAAGAACACAGTTGGTAAAGAACAATGCGCTATGGAGGATTTAAAATGTCTTTTTAGCAATCATTCATCGCCGAATAGCCAATATTTCGTCCACTTCGGAAACATAACACCACATAGAGATCCAAAGAAATAATCGGAACTCAAAGTAAACCTGAAAAAGTGAAGCAAGTACAATGCGAGCGCGGGAGCGCTATGGTGAAGGGTGAGATGTATGAGAAAACCCAAGTGATAAGCAAGGCTCCAGTTGGACCTCCTCGTTCAACATTCTGCCACAATCGTCGAACACCTCAGCTCAGACACCTCCAGGACTGTAAGAAGAATCGTCTCCAACAGCATCATAAGAGATTCATAAACAAGAGAAAGTTCTCAAGCAGCAGTCGAAACGACACGTGAATGTTTGAAGACCTTTGTGGAAAATGAATGTGAGGGAACAAATCCAATGCAAAAAGTGCTGAAATCCTCATAGTAATTTATAATAACGGATCGTGTGAAACAAAAGAACAATGGGGATCGGCAATATGGCTTATTTACCAGCGATATTGACTAACATTGTCTTGTTCCATGTTCAACTCCCATGAGTGTAAGAATAGAAGAAGGTGGAAAAATATACGATTCTCTAAAGCTGAGGAAGAAAAAAAACAAAATGCGACGAGATAGGAGGCTTCTCATTAAGCACATCACTGATTTCACAAAAAAAGTGCAATTCAACGAAAACCTTCGCGAAAGTAAACGAAGACGACGCCACACTGAAGTCTCTCCTAAGAAAACTATGGACAAAATTATTAAGCAGTGTTGTACAATTCACCGGACGACTAAAGCTTCTAGCAACATGCGAGCCAACAGCGCCGAATCTACATTCAACGACGAATACTATAATGCTGGCACTTCTCGCCTAAAATGACGACAAACGCTCAAAAGCCGACATACTGACCTTTTCCATCCATTCATCGAAATCGTTGAGAACTCGATCTATGGTTTGCTGATTGTCCACCATTTCCTGTAAATTGTTGGCTTACCTTTGACCCTTTAGAGACGGCAGCTGATCGGGCGCACAAAGCGATTCGCAAGCGGCGCACAATTTTCTCAACCATTTAGGGTTTTCGTCTCCGCTTTGGAGATTCCTGCAGGTTTTTATGTGCTACTGTGATACTCCATTATGTTCTCTAAATGGTCATATACTTTTCCTCATTTTACTCTACATGGTTATATTATATAAAACCATTTTGAAGACTACACACTTGCTCCAGAATCATCGAAATTGGACCTGTCGAATGACTTCTAGAAACCTGAACAAAATCTACTTAAATGCTCCAGTCGAGTAAACAAAGGAAGTCGAGTGTAATATGTAATGAAATTTTAGTTGCTATGACGCAACAACGAGGTCTTCCCAATTATAAAATATGGATGAAATTGGCGTTTCTAAAATTATCGCGTAACAACCAAAATATCGAGGGACAGTTCCCATCTGGTGAAATAGTCAGAAAACAACCCTGCATTCCATGAATCCAGTCTGCCCCAAAAGGTCAACTCTGCTGCTTAGAAACTAAGAGTTTCCTAAAATTAATGAAATAAATTGAGTCGCAGTAGTGAACTCTGAGGAGCGTTTGGTCTTACATAGTTTAACTCTTTGAGAACCGAGAGTGTTGCTTGAACAAATCATTATTATTCAAAGCACTTTTTTAGCCCTACAAAGCTATTTCACTAGAATTTTAGTATTCAATCAAAGCTTGAAAAACGGTGATTTCAAATAACTGGGCTTTGCTTTCTAAGATGTTAACTTGAAGGACTGCAGCGACAGAGGGAAGACTACGTCTCACCAACGAAATACTTAGCACGTGGCTTGAATTTCAAAGCGAATTTATTGGTGATGTAGAACAAAAAAACCGGGAAGTCAATATCTATGGTAAGATAGAAAAGTTCTCTTTTCATTTCTAAAAAAGTCCCAATTTTCGACTTAGACAAACAGTCGAAAAAATGAGGGCAGTTTACAAAGAGCTGACATCGTATCATTGCGCAACATCACTTTTTAGGGACTTTTCAATGTTCTCTAAATTTCTTCAAATACGAAAATTATATAAACATCAAAAGCATATGACCATGTAGAGCGAATCGTGGGACACAATGACATAAGAAACCTGAAAATACTTTCAAAACGGAACGAAAAAGCCTAAGTGGATAGCAAAAATAGTGCAAGCAGGTGATTCGCTTCGCGTGCTGCGATTTCAACTGCGGTTCCGAAAGTGTTGATATATAGTAAATTTTAATTCTAACATGAAGAAATTATAAAATAGAGTACACTTTACTTGAATAATGCCAGTGAGATGTGTACAGAATGAAGTGATAATTGGATTAGCAGTTGGTTTCACATATTGATGAAAGGTAGAAGTGATTGTCCATGACTTCACATCGAGTTTTGCTACAGGAAACTCGATTATTTCCTGAAAACGAGAGCAACAAAACTGTAACAACACCACCAAAAGTGTAAAACTGAATGCTGTGCTGGAAATTTCATGAGGCAGTACTTGATAGGGCAATATCGGTCCATCATCAGAGCATGTGGCTTCGAAATCGAGGATGAGTAAGTTGTCAAAATTCTGCGCCATATTTAGTAGCCCTGGAAAAGATAGGCTCAGTCTCTAGGGTTACTAATAGCTATGTCTGAAGAAAAGATGAAGTTCTCGGTGTTGGTCTATCCCTGAGAGATTGTCCGTGAATTCGATTTCATTATGTATTGTTAGAGATGACTGCATGCATTTCCGGCCTATAAAGCAACTCGCGATAGTCTACTTATGTAGTAAGTTAATCCTGCTCTCCCCGATGAGTCCAATACGAATTTGCTCACCCCGGGCAACAAGAAGGCTTAGTGAGTCCTTGAGCGTGCGATCGAACCATCGACCACGTGCGAACCGCGCACAAAACTCTTAACACTGTGCCTCAAGCGCCAATAGCTAAGTTCATTGACTACAGAAGGCCAAAATTCCCAAAAACTGGAAAACAACAGCAACTTTTATGTTAAGCTATTAACTTTGATTGTCCTCGAACAACACGGCCTTTATAATTGAGGATATCGATTGAAAAAGTCGAACGCACATTCCTAAGAAAGAAATGTCCGAACGATCCGCTTAATCTATCGCAAATCATATTTTCATTTCTACTCAGTCAATGAAGGAATTAAACAAAAATTCTGCGGTAGTGCGTTCGAATAATTATATAGGTAAATAAGAGCGCGTGCAGCGTACTCATTACGGGTGATCTGTGGTACTCATGGCCAGTCGATCGATGGTTGAATCCTGCACTTGAAGGTAATCAAGCCTTCCATCACTCTGTGGTCGGTGAATTGGTACCGGACTTATTTGGGAGGATAACAGGACTGACTTGATACATCGGTAGACCACCGTGGGTCCTTGCAAGGTCAGATATGCACTCAATTACCTAGAGTGATGCCAGATGAAGACGAATGCATGTTACATCCCGAGCATTGATCAACGTCAACAGCTCTATCATTCATAAATTCTGTTGGTAAAATTATCCTCTTTAACGACTCTGAAGAAGACCAATACGTCGAAAGGTTGAAGAAAGAGGCTTGATTCTTCTTTGTTATAAGGGGACAAATGAAAAATCGTCCTTATTCGCTGGAGAGAAACTTTTCATAGGAGTGTTAGTAACCAATCGGAAGCTAAGATTTGAAACTACAGCCCCCATGTCACCGGTTTTCGGAGAAAAAAAAACTTTTCTGAACGCTGCTTTAGAAAGAACGTGCATATTCTCGCCAGAGAGAGCTCATTCTTTAGTCTGAATGATTACTAATTGTCCAAACATACAGCTCTGGCCGGTGAGAAATATGCGCATCTGAGGCTAGTTTTATTCTGAATTGAACAGAGTTATAAGACGGTACTTGAACATTGCCAATGTGAGGCTGTAGCCAGAGATCTCAGCTTTCGAATGGTTACTAACACTCCTATGAAAAGTTCTTGACGGTTTTCATTTGCCCTCTTATAACTAAAAAGAAGCCGAGCCGTTTTCAGCTTACATCGCGCTATTGACTTGACCAACAGAGAAGATATATCAACTGATTGTGCTAAAGTCAAAGAAAGACTGAATTTCGAGACATATGCATTGGCTCGGACGCTCCAGCCAAACACTCAAGTAATACTAACCAAGACAACTAATGAGTAGAGTCATAACCTCTAACGGTCCATGTATACCAGCTGAAGTAGATGATTGTCTGAAGGCCTTTCTCTCTAGACAAAACTTTTCTCTTAGACATCTGGTAATCATTTAAAAATTCAAATTCTTGAAATTTCAACAATATGTTCAATTTTTGAAACGCCGCGTAGCTAAATTAAGACTATGTCCTACACTGAACTGGCCTTATTTGCTGCGCTGAAGCTTGTATATGGCCCTTCGTCAAACTCTTACTGATCGTTCATAGCCCAAATCTCGAGAATCTCGATGCTGCGATTGGTTTATCGAAAGGTTACCACAGAATGCTGTAAAAGCGAGAAGAACACTACATTTTACACTAAAAGTTTTGATGGTATAGAAAAGTTACATATGCACAGAAACCATTTCACCATGTAGAGAAATTCATGAAGTATAAGAGTAACACGAAAAACCTGAGGTTTCACATTTCACACGGAGGAGAAACCCTAATTGAATAACGAAAATGGCGAGCCTCTCATGAGTTGCGATGGACGATCAATCAACTGCCGCCTCCAAGGGGTTGAGCTGACCGCAGAGGCTTTTTTTTTATCAGAGCATTGCAACCTTTGAAAGACTAGAACAGGCGAGATCAAGTCACACAAAGCACAGTCGGAACTCGAGCCATCAAAAGGATAAAGCTCTCGGCATAGATCGATCCCTAAGGGATGCGGCATGCACTCGTCTCCATCTAGCATCGCCCGAGATGACTGAACGCATATCTGGCCATTACAATGAATCTCGATGGCCTAGCGATATTTCAGTAGTGCTAGCCTCCCAGCCTAATTTATATCACTTCTCCGATCCAAGCGAGAAGGAGCGCTTAGTGATCCTTAAGCTCGCGATCGAACTATCGACTATAATCACGGGTGTGCAGGAGATTTTAACCATGCGCCACACGCGTTTACAAGCTACAAAATGAAGCGAAATGAAATGAAAACGATGAAAAATGTCTAGAAATTTCCTTCTCATTATAAGAGAACGAATGAAAAACGACTCAGTCTTCGGGAGGAGACTTCTTAAAAAGTGTTATCAACCACTAGAAAGATGAGACTTCAGGGTACAGACCAACGTCGCCGTTTTCGAAAACGACCTTTCCTTGACGTTCTTACAGGACGATACTTCCTGCATTGCAAACGTGCATATTTGTCGCAGTACGGACATCCTTCCTCAGACAATCACCGATCATTCGATAGCGTATTCGTTCTTGATTCCAACGCTGTGCTTATCTCCCGAAAAGACCGTTTCTCTGAAACGCAGCAGATAAAATAAGTTGGATTGTCATCCGCGACAAAGGTGGACTTGGGCCAGTTCATGTGCGGCTGGCTGAGGCGGCCAGGTGAGTTGGCGCGATGCCGTGAGGCCGATGCGAGGTCTATCGACCATCCGCAGGTGAATTGGCAGTGTCCACCTTGGTCGCGGATGAAAATTCAACTTATAATATCGATTGCTTTTCAAAGAAACGGTGTTTACAGGTATAAGCATAGCGCTGGAATCAGATTCGATTACGCTATCGAGTGAATGCTAATTGTACAAAGAAAGAGCTCTGTCCCACGAGAAATACGCGTGTCTGAGACGTAGCTTGCTGCGGATTTCACAGCGTTATCCTAGGTTGGAAAAAAGTTTCCATCGTTTGATAAATCATTCAAAATTTATGCATACATTCAGACAACGAACAACAACAACGCTTCTTCAAAACACAGGCCATCATTGTCCACCCTTTTTGCCATCGGTCCGCGACGTTTCGGATCCGATGAAGTGCCACTCCTTCGGCTTTGAATCAAGGAACTCTTGACATGCTTCTTCAATTCATCAAAAGATTCAAATCGGGCGACTTTTCAAAAAGTGTTGCACTGATCGGAATAGGCCTTAATCAGATGGAGCAATGTCCGGACTATAGGGTGGATGTGGCAGAATCTCAACTTCGTCCAATTCCTCAAACTTTTCCTTGGCCTTTTTGGCTGCGTGTGGTTTTGCGTTGTCTTGCTGCAAACAAAGCGCTCCTTCGACGAACAAGTTTTGCATATTTCTCGGCCAACTTGTCGTAAACTCGGCTCATCTGCTCGCAGTAAAGATCGGCGATGATGGATTTGCCATTCGGAACAAGTTCAAGATGCAGAATCACTACAGGATTCCACCAAACGCAAATCACGACTTTTTTGCCAAATCGATCGTGACTGATGTTCTTGGGCAATCCCATTCTCCAGCAGATACTGACAAATCATATATCGAAAGATGCGCAAGAAGTAGACCTTTCGAATGACATGAAAATCACACACGATTCATGCGAAAAAAAAGACATTGCTATCCAAACGACGGAAATTTCCTTTCCATCCTAGTAGAAGTGTGTTTTGAAAAACCGCCCATGTGGGGTCTTTAGTCAGAAATCCAAGCTTTCGGAATAAGTACTAACACTCCTATGAAAACTTCTTCTCCAGCGAATGAGGCCGGTTTTTCATTTGTTCCCCTTATAAATCAGAAAGAACCATCTAGAAAGCAGCTCTCACCTGGGCGTCGACGACTCAACGGTGATACAAACAGCGGCGATTTTTTTGATGAAACCAACTTTACGATCGACGTTTCCCGCTTGTGTTACAAACGGATTCTTTCTCTGAGCCTGTAAAGAAGCCGAGTTCTTAAAAAAATGAAGTAAAACTAAGGAAATCGGTCTCATTTGTACCCGCAACCTACCTTTTTGCAAGCAGCTGTGGTGGAAAACGATGAACTTGGAGAACGATTAATAAGCTGGAAAGGAATAAGAGACGCTGAGTAACCACGAACCGAATTCATCTCTAGAATGAAAAAGGATAGAGCTCTTTGCGATAATCCATCCCGCGCAAAGATGTGTCACGCATTGGACTCCATTCGTAGCATTACAGAGGCGATATCAAGTCAGTATTGCTATCTTCCTAGACATGTCTGGCAGCAGTTCACCAAGCCCGGAGGGATGGAAGGCTTCGTACGCGGAACCGAACCATCGACCATCGATCATCGGTCGTGTACGTCGTCGCAGAGCACGTCTAGCCACTGCGCCACACCTACTGTCCATATCCAGAATATGTAAACAAACCATAGCAACAAAAAAAACTAAGAAGAAACAAAAACTAGTTTAGAAAACGAATAAAATGAAGGTCAAGGAAGAGCACAAATGACACTCCGTGTGATGAGGTACATACCGTGTCGAATGATAACATGTGTCCTGTGTAATTACACAACATATCCACATTGTGTCGTCTGCCCACTTCCCTTCCAGGATACTGTATCTGCTGCTTACGTTGCTCCCCTAGGTGCGCGATATCGCGCCGATCATGTGGGACGTGTCGTCCCACGCCGTGCGACGTCTAATCCCTCCAGTTACTGTAATGGTGGCGTTGCGCCATGTGAGAAAGACGGCGAATCTCTTAAGAAAGCAGACTCCAGACAGAATGATTGATACGGGGAGACGAACCCAGACGGTTCTGGGAGAGCATCTCCATCATGAAATGATGGAATGTCATTGAAATAGTCCCTACAGAGATATTCTCAGCAAAGAGAACATCTATATTTTTCATATTTTATTTACATTTCCTATGTTTCATCGACAAGAATGCATCGCTAAATGATAACATAATAAAAATGACTACGCTAGTGATAATGATTATGCTTTCGATAATGCTAATGATAGCAAGAGTGGCAATTATTGCCACCGATTTGAGCTGTTTGTGAGATCTGATAAGCGCGCTTACACAGTGCATTCCACTCAATGCGTAGACACCGCATTGACCAGAAGTCGAACTCGTAGCTGACAAAATGAATCATACTTTCTTTCGATAATGTGTGATATCAGTGATAGAGATAATGATAAGGTGGTGAAAGTGATAATAATGATAGTGGTATGGATGGCAGTGATAGTGATAGTGGAAGCTTTCTATTAAGTGGTTGTCCATACCCACAGGGCGTACTCACGTCGGCCTTCGTTGTCACTCTCAATTTTCCCACGGTCTCCATCACCTGCCAAGACGGCGACGTGGGATGCAAGCGCTTGCTGCAAGAGAGCGCAGACACAACGACAGTTTCTCTCAGAGACGCATATGCCCCGGCTAGCGAGTGCTGCGAACGCGACGGCGCGACACCCCCTGCCCTATCAACGGTGGGCGTCAGAGTGATGTAGCAGAGCACATTTCTGCCATTTCCCACTTCAGAATGGGGCATTGCGGCCAAGTGGTGGTGATGTTCGTCGCGGAGCGCGTGGAGCCGAGCTCTTCCCCAAAATTCTCCGACTCAGCGAGAACGTCCTATAGAACGGCACACTAGGCCATCCTCGGATGTACAAGGAGACTCGCTCAACCAGCATCCGGCTACGCTCAGAAAGATGAAAAACGAGTCGAATGTTAGATCCGCACGATGAAGATTGTGATTACGGGTCGTGTAAATAAAATAATCTCCTCACGATATATCGTGTCGGAGGTGTCAGCTACCAACCGTTGACTGGTTTGACTTTGTAATACCTCGAAGAGGTAGAGGGGAAGAATCAACTCCGGCGAGAAGACAGAATTTTCGCATAAGACTCGAAGTTCCTGTAAATATAGATAGCAGAGCACGTCTGGCGCAGTGGTTAGAGGTACTCTGCGTCGCACTTGTGGTTGATGGTTTGATCCCATGGGCGCTCGCTCGCCAAGCCTTCCATCCTTGCAAGGTCGATGAATTGATGAATGGATATTAGACTTATCTAAGAGGATTGCAGCTTGATATGTTGTTGGGCCACGTTAAACATTTTGCTTCTTATCGCGCGAGGTATCGAATGTTTAGCGATCACTCAGATCAAATGAGTGCCAAGACTTGTATCTTGTAAGGATCCTTTTTTTAGATGGCGACAAATCAATAATCGTCCCCATTTGCTGGACAAGCACTTTTGAACTTGAGTCGTTGGTTAGGGTTGCATAAGGCCGTTTTCGAAAAGACCCATCTAAAAAAAAGACAACGCTGTAAATTACAAAATGAAATTAGGCTTTAATTATGATAATTATCAATTGCTGATCGTGCTACTAATTTCATTCAAATTAAAATTATTTTTTCTTGTATATCATAACACTGCGAAAAATATAGGAAAAACACTAGAGATTTGATCAGAAAATTATATTTTACATTGGGCCGGCCATGCATTTCAACTGTTACTTCTCTGAAAGAATGAAAAGCGCATGAACGTGTTGAGAAAATCTCGTACTATCAGAGCCATAGATTTTATTTGGAGTATCTCTTGAAGGGGACAAAAATACTAATCGAAAGACCAAAATTACACTTTACAAGCGACCCGCCGAAGAACCATCAAACGATGGCCGAGTTGATATGGCCGAATCCTCCCTGCTCTCTTATCCCGTAGATTAGCTGTAAAACCATGCTCGCATATGTGAATTAAACTCAAATTTCCTATAGCATTGCAGAAAAACGGTCTTTCCACAGAATAAACATAGTGTTGGAATCACTAGATCTTGCGCTATTGAAATTGATTAAGTGTGCAGATATCACTCTGCCGTTCAATTATCTCTCGCTGTAATAGTAGAAAAAATAAAGATATGCAATTTCTACTTCTTGGCTGGTAAGTACGTCAAAAGCGCTATTTATTTACACGTCTTTTGTAGACAAAATGATCCATATGGTGTTCTTCTTTAGGACTCTGAGAATGACGGCTTTTGTACTAGAAAAACGCTATAAGCGGGAAATAAACTTAGCAGATTTATTGATCAGAAGTGAAAGAATTGCACAACTTTGGTATTGTTTGATTGTTTATTAATTCGCGGATATTTCGGTATGCAACTCATCTATCTTTCACATAATATGAAGCTGTCGTGGGAATTAGTTCGCTTTTTATCCATGCACGAATGACGCGTAGGGGAAAATGTCAGTGTAGGGCGCGCAAAATAAATGGAGGAGCGAGCTTTATGTTACAGCAAGTTCAGGCAAGTTGCATATCAAAAATTTCACAAGATGTGCATAAATGAACGATATTGGAACTAAGTAGTTTCAATTACCTGTCGCTGGTAAATCTGCGAAGTTAATGGCTTCGCCGCTTGGTAACGCAGCAAATCCAATCAAAAGCGTCATAAAAGAGCTGATGAAAATGAGATGGAATGTTACAGGTGTTATTAATCTACTTGCCTTATCCCGACATAGCACTGTCAGACTGCCACTCGAAATTACAAAATTTGAGTTGCAAAGTAGCAAAATTGATATATTCTACCAGATTTTATCATATCTTGCCATTCATGCTTATTAAATTCTTCTTTAATGGATTACACAAACTAGCCAAATATTGGCAAATTGCCACGATTAGGTTATATTTGAATAAGCTATAGTGCGAAAATTTCTTTGTCTTGACTGGATATTCAAACCATAAGAAGCGGTGGAGTTATGTTTGTACCCCTTATATTAATGGTCTAAATAAAGAGCTCTGTCTTGCGAGAAAAGCGCGTGTGTGAAACACAAATTTTGCTGATGCATTAAAGCAGGGCTTGTTTGAAAATCGCCCAACTGCTGCACTAGCCAGAAATTTGAGCTTTCGATTATTTACTAACAACGTTATGAATAGTTCTTGTCCAGCGATGGGGGTCGAATGTTCATTTGTTGGCACTTATTAGTAAAAACCGTCTGAGTCATGGTGTAAATTCTTCTGACGGTTATATTAGGGTTTATTATGAACTTTCAACCGTGGAAGAATAGAGAGAATACCGAAGTGGATCGTGGTGTTGCGATTCCATCTCGAAGCAAGGTACTGGTTCGATCTACTGCCTCATTACTCTCCTGCAATCAGTCATTTCAACGAGAACTTTCTGATTACGAGGAAACAAATGGAACTCCGCTGGAGAAAAAGTTTTCATAAGAGTGTTAGTAATCAATCGAAAGCTGAAATTTAGGATACAGTCCCGCGAAACCGGTTTTTTCAAAGCGTACTTTTATAACGATGTGATCTGTACTCAGAAACTGGTTCGATCTATTGCCAAGGTACTGGTTCGATCTATTGCCTCATTACTCTCCTGCAATCAGTCATTTCAACGAGAACTTTCTGATTACGAGGAAACAAATGGAACTCCGCTGGAGAAAAAGTTTTCATAAGAGTGTTAGTAATCAATCGAAAGCTGAAATTTAGGATACAGTCCCGCGAAACCGGTTTTTCAAAGCGTACTTTTATAACGATGTGATCTCTACTCAGAAACTATGTCTCAAACGTGTACACTTCTCGCCGGACAGAGCTCCTTCTTTGGACCAATAGTAATTATTCGATTACAACTTATTAAACGTGCTGCGTTTTAAAGAAACGCTTTTTTCGGATTATAAGCACAACATTGGAATAACAAACGACTACGTTATTGAATGATTACCAATAGTCCCAAGAAAGAGCGCTGTAGGCCGAGATATATGAGCGTCTGCAACGCAAGAAGTCTCCCTCTGTGGCAACGTCAAAGAGGGTGTTTTGAAGAATCGGCGAAGTGGGGCTGTAGCCTGAAATCTCAATTTTTTAATGGTTACTAGAATCCATATGAAAACTTCTTCTACAGCGAATGGCGTCGGTTTTCCATTTGCTCTCTTATGATCATAATGAACGTCTGAACTCCTAGGAACGCCTTAATTCGGATACCTTTAAGATTACACGAAGATTCGTCTCTATCAGAGTTCCGCAAAAATCTTCGAAATGAAATACTTAAGCAGCAGCGCATAACAACATTAGAGAATCCGTTGAAGAACTCCGTGCGTGGTGACAGAGAAAATCTGAGTTATGCTTCGACCACCATTTAGGATATTCGAGATGTAAATCGGCCACCATGAAGATCTCAGTGTCTGACGGAATAGAGAAAAAGACTTTTTTATCGTACACACGGTTAACGCACTAACCAGAGATTTAAGCTTTCCGGTGGCCACCGAAATTGCAATGGTAAGTCTGTGTCCAGCGAAAGACGTGAAATCTTTATTTGTTGCCTTGTGACAGACAAGTACCATACTTTTCTTCATGTCCAGATTTTTTTCGCAACATGAAATTTTTTCTGCTTTTTACTTTATCATGACGAGTACTTACATACGCTGAATCCCGATTTTGAGTATTTCACGTACATTGATCAAGAGTCATTTGGGTGAATGTGAAATAGAGGATGACAATTTGGATAAGATAATTTAGCTAGCCCATGACGTCATTGCAGTTAAATGTAGGAAAACTGATTTTTGCATAATAGCCCAAAATCATGTGATTTTTCTTTGCATACGTCAAATCTGTCCCCATTCCTAAAGATTTGAACATTTGAACCGGAAGATAAGAAAGCTAATAAGCAGCCGATTTTTATTGCAGGTAATAGCGAACGCTCATGAAAATTCTGCAGTGCCGCTGTTCTCATGTGATCTGTAGTTTTGGAGCCGATTAAAACAAGTCCATCGTTTTTTTTCTTTGCGTAGCTTGCAGAGTATCGTTTGCGCCATTAGAGAAGTTTGAAGACAGAGAAGAAACTTGCTTGCCGTCACTATTTTGATATGATTTGAAGCTTTGAAACTCGTAGATGAGTCCTCTAAGAGAGCTCATTGCTTTTTTTTTTTGTCTTTTCAAAATCTGCAATTCTGCATACACTAGTAGTCTTGACGATTTCTATTGCACTTATCCAGTGTGTTTGTTTTTACTCTCAATGGTATCAGACATTATTTCCAAGTTGTTAAATGCACCCACACTTGTATCTTTCATCGAGTATGTGCAGAAAGCACAATAGAAATCTCTTGTCGGTTTCTAACGGTCTAAGGGAGAAGTATCTTGTTGATCAGAGCAAATCTAACGTGTAAGTGGCTCTCCACCTATTCACATTCATATACCCAAGGATATTGGGTAATATACAAGACTTTCGACAGCAGATGAGAGACAAATCTGTCTTTCAACGTCACCGTAGCTATCACAACAAAACCAGAGTCACGGCTCTGACGATTCTTCTTTGACATGAAACATAACAGCTGTCAGCGATCAATCGTCAAAGCCTTTGCCCTGCTTTGGCAGCTGTGGAAAATCTCGATAGATTTCCAACGGTTCAAACATATCTCAAAACTTCTTTATTCTCGATTTAGCAAAACAAGTTAAACAATGTAGCAACACCATGAATATGTGTTAACGAAAACGTGTCGCTCGAAACTTGCCCAATACCCTCATGGGAATGCTTCAATATTGCTAGCATGTTCAAGAAAGTCTGAACGATTAGGTTCACTATGCTGGTGGGATCTTCCATTTCCTAAATGATATTACATACAGTAACGTACGTGTCTTACAACTCATAGAATTCATTCACTGCTACCGAAATTTCCTTGCAGAATATGGCACACAACTCCTCTTTCTTTCTTGTTCAACCCCTTGAATAATTCTTGAGTTTCCTTGTACATAGTATCGTAGGACTTCTTCTGAAAATAAATGAGCGGTCGAAGTGATATTTTTTTTTGCTTCTGCTGCTTTTTTTTGTATATTTGAAGGACTCTAGGCTCTGCCAAACTTGCTTTTTTCCTAATAAGAAACTTTCATTTCTTCTCTGTTGAACGACGACAAATCAATTTTCGACTTCTTGCGTTGTACACGTGTTATTCTCAAGAGTACTAGCAACTATTCCTCAAAAGCTAAATCTCCGCTTAGCGCAGTATGCGGCCGGTAATCGAAAACACCTATCTTTAATAAATCAAATTAAAAACTAAATAATGTTTTACATTGGACACGCAGTTCAACTATTACTTGGTTGATGTATGAAAAAACACATGAACGTATAGAGCAAATCATTCACTATCAGAGTGAAAGGTTTACTTTGGAGTTCGTTTTCAAGTGAAGAAATAATTCGTAACTGAGGAACAAAATTTGCATCTCGCATTTACCCGCCAAAAAACCATTTGATCGATGGTCCTATTAAAACGGCCTCATCCTCCTTGCTACCCTTCCCCCTTTTCGTAGAACAGCCCAAATGCCCATGCTTGCACTTGTGAATTTATTTATGGTTTTCGTTCCTGCACTGCAGGAAAGCGTTTTTTCTAGGAAAATGGCTAAGATTTGAGATCTTCAAATATTAAGCCATCGAACGATTAGTAATAATCCTAAGAAAAAGCGCTGTTTAGCGAGAAAAAGGCGTGTGTGCAACACAAATGTTTTTCGATCGTTGAAGGGTTATTAGAAGACTTTCTCGGATAACCGGCTTCGCACCGAGCTAACAAGGGATTTAGACTTCAAACGATTAATAAGGCTCCTATAAAAAATTCTTATTCGGCTAATGAGGTCGATTATTCACTTATTGTCGTCTGAGAGAAAAGTACCAGACCATGAAATAAAATAAAGGATGTAGGAGTACGAATTCATATCATTTGTATAGAGTGTCGAGTAATACGACTGCTGTTCATTAATAATTTATTTGAGAAATACAGTAATACCTTATCGTTGCCAATCTTAATGTATGATTTGAAGAATGCTGTCAGCTTTTTCGTCAGATCAGTGAGCGATTTTTTGAAGGCCTCAAACTTCTTGTTTTCGTCTGCTACATGAGCCTTGTATTTATCCTGGAAAAAGATTTTCTTTCAATGGTGATTATTATACGATAAACGCGCTGCTTTTACCTCAATGTTATATTTCTTTGCCCAACGCTCCAAAGATTTCTCCATCGCCATAATACTCTGTGACGTGTCCTAGAAGGCAAATCGACAATGAAGGGAATGCCGTACGCTTTTATTCTGTGTTGCCCTTGTTTTTATAATCATTAGTATGAAAACGGGCGTACTAAAAATACTTATTGCTTGTCAGTCGCGTTGAATACATTGCAATTTTAACGTATTTTTGGGTACTTTCAAGTTCGCTACTCCTGCTATCTCTTTCCTCTTCAGCGGAGCCTTTGACTAGGCCCCATTCAAAGTCGATCGAATTATGAAAATCACCTGGGACCATGTTACAACATCAGTAATTTAAAACACCTTTCACACAGCTCAATGTCGAAGCGTTAATAATGTGCTAATAGAATTACGATCACATCTAATATCTAACGGGGGCATAATGAGACTTAAACATAAAGATCTCTCAATATCTCTTCAGTTATTGTATCTGCTGTGACAGCGGATTGTAAGAATGCTTGGAATATCCAAATGACAGTTGTTCGTGCTGTTACAATGTTGGACGAATTATGCTATTTACTTTGATTTCTCGGATTTAATCGTCCTCTCGCATTGTAATCAAAATTCTAGAAATAGATTGGGAAATGACTGGTGTACCTGAGCGATTTTGTAGTATTCCGTAAGAGCTTTTTGGGTAATCCCTTAAGAAATTCACATTGAGAGCATTCATGTCCTTCGCTAGAATCATCTCCGTCGTAGTCGGTGTACTGAAAGCAGATGTTAGCGCTGTCTTTGATATATATTCAAGATCAAGATACATTAGTGTCCTGGATCAATATTTCAGGCGTGATTTCTTATCATGGTACTTAATTTCTCAGTGGTCTCAACCCTGTACGGAAGAACTACACTCGCTACATTATCCCATCATCAATAAGGAAATATTTACCTCATCGACATCATTATTATAGCCAGGGAAGGAAAGGACCGAGCCAATGCATAGGAGAAATACGAAGGCTCTCATTCTCAGCAAATCCGTCTCCTAAACGAAACAATTCTAATATATCAACGAGAAGGTGGTTGAATACGTGGGCATGTAATTGTCTAGACAAACGGAGAAAGAACACCGCGTATTATGAAGCACTCAAAAGTCTATGATATTGGAATGCAGGAAAATTGTAAACCTTTTATCTTGAGTTTTGTGGTATAAAAAGTGTGGACGGTTTTATATATTCGACAGTGAACTTTGTTCAGATTAGAAATGGAACCGCAAGTTGGCTGGTCAAACTAATCCTCCCTCTCGAAATGGCGCACAATGCATCGTTGTCTGTTGACTTGGTGGAGTATCTACAGCTGTTAAGATAGAAAAACTGAAACAAGAGCACTCTTTCTTACCGTATTATTTATGACAACTGAGTTGAAGATACTTTGAAGAATCTTGACACGAAGAGGAAGAAAAAGTACAGATAGACCTAGTTATTTATATTCAATTTAGTTTCATCCTCTATGAGCGAGTTTAGAGATCTTATGTAGTCATACAACTGCCAAACTCTGCAAATTTTTAGCGATAATGTTTTCGTAAAATTTCCAACACACACTCTGTCGCCTTTTACAAGATAATGAACTTAATGCCATAACTACCTCCATTATTCTACAGATAATCGTACAGTTTCCTCAAGTGGTTGTTTTCGCTCAAAAGAATCGGTTGGTGTAAAACCTTTCGTCCTCTTAAATTGATTTGTGCATAGTATCGTCTGAGTAGTTATTCTACGAGTTCCGTACCACCGGGTTGTTTTTGTTCTAAATCAGATCTAAAATCGCTTCATTTTGCATACACGAAATTTCTGCAATAGACTGAGACTTACGCATTCATAGATGAGAAATAAAGCCGTTCAACAAGTAATTCAGTAACCTAAAATAGAGCACCAATATTCTATTCTTTTCAACACGTAATGTATCCACGAACATAAATGACACATTTATGAACCATTGTGGTATAACAGAAAGCGGCTTTCACCTTCTCAACCCAACTCTGTTTTGAAAGCGGCTTGTGTTGCAGCATAATAAAAAGC
>JAHQIW010003207.1:0-46700 GCA_019055375.1 Parelaphostrongylus tenuis
GGATATGCAAATACCACAACATAAACAACGGAAACAATGCTTGTTCAAACCCAGATGACAGGATACTCCTAAACCATTCGGAATCCTGCTTGCTCAATAAAGTGTCCTCATCTATGGTCTTCGATATGCGTAAAAAGATGATCTTTCTGAAAAGCATGTGAAGTGTACCTAACAAGATCTGTATACAGTGACTGCAAGAAATCTTTTCTCTCACCCTTTTTGAGTAGGATGACTGTGTGAAAAATCCCTCACTAGTGTGGCACTTTGTCTTCCTGAAGACATGATGTGTCACGGCCTGCGTTAGCTATATGCAAAGTATGTTCACCAGCTCGAACGAAATTGGTTTCCGACTTGAACTTTCAAAGGCTAGAATATCAAATGTTCTCATCAATAGAGATTCTGGTGTCTGAGACGGGGGTTGTCGACGAAAAAATTGCTGTTGGACTTTGCAGTTATCAATTCCAGACCATGACGGGATGTAATAATGACCTTGCCTATAATCATCAGATCGAATAGCAAAACATAGCAGTTACACGATCTCGACGGCATTTTTTTTTCAGATTAACTATTGCTTGTGATGCTCCTAACAACTTTTTTGCTCATATCGATGTTGATCCTCCAACAAAGACGTTTAACAGCTGTCCTTTATCATCAATCTACTCAGGTGTGTTGAAGAATGGTAATTACAGTTCTTTTCTTTTCGAGCAACTACTTATTGGTATTGGAAATACGATTCAGATTTTTTGCTTGGAGAACTTATTCTATGATTGGGCACGCGTTTTGAGTCTACCGCTAAGCAGCTCGTAATATTTGATCGCGTCTTTCTTTATCTGGCACTGATAAAAGAGAATTTTGACGAAAACGTTATCGTCATGCACAGCTTGTTTTGCTCTTTTTTTTAACACGTCGCAACATATCCCTTCCAAAGTGCGATTAATCCTTGGACCAAGAGAAATCGCCAGAGTCTCGGTTGTAGCGCTTTGAAGGAGAAGATGACTATGTAGTCATTCGATAGCATAGATTATAAGAATTTGAAAGGTTTACTTGATTCCCAAAAAGGGGTTATTACTTAGCTAGAAGGAAAAAAATAAAATTTTGCTACTCACTCAAACATTTCTCGGTGACCTGAGATTTTCTATAATATTTCTAATAATCAACGGTAGATAAAATTTTGAGTATTCTAATGATGATCTCAGTTTTGAAACGGACTTGTTGATGCGATATGACAGCCAAAAGAATAATGGATTTCACGAAACTGGATCATCATTACTAATCGCTCCTTTCTTCGATCTCTTGAGAAGAACGCAACTTTTGCTCTTTTTCTAAGTTTCAATGCTTTGTCAATACAAACATTCTCATAGATTTCAATGGTCGCTCTGTTTTTAATATACAAAGGCAGAAAGAAAATTCTGATTCTTATTCAAACATATCTCGTTGAGCATAGGTTATGGTTTAGACTTTATATCATTTGTTAACCTAAATCTTATCCATTTCCACAGCATTCTGAATGATAAAAAAGACTTTCAAATGCGTTGTAGCTGTCAAAGAAATATTAGGTTTCGCGCTGCGTGACGTCGTCGTCAAGCCAGCGGGCTTTGGAGGTATGTGGATAAGACTTCACCATATTGGCGCCAAGCCAACACTCTTTTACCTGCACATGAACAAAATTTCGCAACAGGCGACACAACTCCACTACACATCGATTGCCTTTCAGTTGTTTCCTGCTGGTTTTTACGGAGTTCCCTTAACAACGAGCTTCTATGCTTTACCAAGTACTGAAAAAGTCATGTTTCTACATAAGTATGGCGTGTTTTAAATCGAATGTATGTGTAAGGAAGTTCATCGAATAAAACTTGCGTTTGGGGCACACCTTGACCTCCAAGTGGGGAACCCAATCTTCTTCAGGCTGTTGAAGAGTACAAGGCAGTCCGTTTCAAAAATCAAAAACGTTGCTGGAATGCCTGGATTTGATCTATCGATTAGCTTTTGAAAGTGTAGAGAAATTGCTTTACTCAGCCAGAAATATTTTATTAAGGAGCAAAGTTCATTTTTTTTGCTTCAGCGCAATAGTAAAGCCACTTGAAAAAATAGAGCACTTAAATTTTTCTGATTTCAGCAATAGGACAATTACCTGAACGTCAAGAACAATCCAAAAATGCATTTTTTCTGAAGGGTCGCAACAAGGTGTGGGCAGCGCATGTAATCCAAATTTGGTGAATCCAATCTTCTTTTGCCTGTCACAGCACACCACGGAGTCCTTTTCGTAAACCAGATACATTTTTGGAATCCTCGGGATTTGTTAACCGGCTGTCAAAATTCGAGAGGAAAAACTATGGTCAGCGGGACATAATTGAATGAGGAAGAAAACTTCATTTTTGCTTTTCTAGCGCAATAGCGAAGCGTATTCGGAAATGAGATAAACCGCTCAAATTTCTTTGATTTGAACTATGAAATATTATTGAATCATTAAAATTACCTGCCACCTGTCGTGTGACCTATTGTCCCGTTGATCGTCGAGAGACTCAAGCGGCCATTAGCAACACTTCGATTTTTCCCTATAGCGAGGGAAGAGTACCCAGTGAGTCGTCTTTGCTCCTGGGATTTGTTGAACATCATATCCTTCCTTATTAGCGTCCATAAAGCACCATCAAAACGACCGGAAAGTACGTTTTTTGCAAAGGGTCGAAGCAGGGTGCGAGCAACGGAAATGTACCGTTTTTTTTCCGCGATGTAACAGTCAATCGGTGGGGAAACGGTTCAGCACACGCTCCCGGAAAGATTGAGATCTGGATTCGAATCACGGCTGACGCAAATGTTTTTGCACAGCACTCTACATTATTGGGTATATTAAAAGTCTAAAAGCTGGAATCTCAAATCTTAAGTTATCGAATGATTACCAATAGTTCAGAGAAAGAGCTCCGTTTTGCGAGAAAAACTCGAGTGTGAAGAGCGCTAGCCAGACATTCAAGCTTTGGAATGATTACGAACACTCTCATGAAAAGTACTTGTCTAGCGAAAGAAGTCGGTTTTTGATCTCGTGCAGTCTAAAAAACGTACCGAGCTTTCTACTGTCCGATCCAAAATTTGTATGCTCCGTCTTTCTGCTGAGGTTATAAAACTATTTGACTGAGTACATTGTGAATCAATTGACTTTTCCAGACTCTGAAGAAGGCGAAACTTGCCAAAACGTAACCATTGCATGTGCCTGTATTGTACTGAATAAATTGCCCGTTAACAACCTTGTCTCCGCTGAATAAGAAAATTACGGATCTCGTCGTAAGTACCCTTCCCCCTGATGATTTGCTGTCAAGGATTTCATGCCAACACATCATGGATGTCCGACTGCACAGTCATTTTTGTAGATCTGCTTCACAGCTACTTTGAAATTGTAGTTTTCCATAGCATTTCACGGAAAGTGTTGCTTGAGGCATTTGAAAGCCCTATGTGTTACGGTGAAAGTGAAGCACCTAAAATTTTCAAAGGAAGCTAAAAGGGATCTCAAGTGGCTGAAAGAACACTGTGATAGTAATTTGAAGCTATCACAATCAATAAATCTTGGCACAATAGCTTTCGCTTGAATGGTGTGGTGATCACTGGTATCACCTGTTCGTCCCGTTGATCGTCGAGTGACTCGAGCGGGGTACCAGGCAACTCTTCCATTTTCCCTATCGTCGTGCAATGAGTAGCCCAGTGGGTCCTCCTCAGCTGTTAGGGATTCACGCTGAGCATCATATCATTCTTCTATCGCTTTCGTGAAGAAATCGGACCAACGGGTTAGTGGTCTTCCTTTAGAGCGCTTGACGTCCCGAGGAATCCAGTCGGTAACGACTCTCGTCCATCGGTTGTCGTTGAAGCGCATCACGTGTCCGGCCCACCTTATTTTCGATATCCTGGCGTGTAGAACGGCGTCTCTGATTTTCGAGCGTTGACGTAGGTCGGGACTTCGGATCCTTTCTCTCATTTTGCGAGATACGGGATACTCAAGCATCGACCTTTCGACTGCGCGTTCGATAACGCCAAAAGATCTCTCATACTGATTATGTAGCGATCAGGTTTCTGCTGCATACGTTAGGGCAGGATAATTTTTGGGTGGTTAAAAGATGGACGCGGAGTTAAATGCTCTTTTTCCTCTTCACTACATCTTCGATGCTCTTGAAAGTTCAAGCAGCTGGTTTCCTCCTGCTCATCTCTTGAGCTAGCGCAGTAGCTTTTCTAGCGCAATAGCGAAGCGTATTCGGAAATGAAATAGACCGCTCAATTTCTTGATTTGAGGTATGAAATATTACCGGATCATTAAAATTACCTGTCACCTGTCAAGAGACCTGTTGTCCCGTTGATCGTCGAGATTTCATACCAACACATCATGGATTTCCGACTGCACAGTCATTTTTGCAGGTCTGCTTCACGGCTACTTTCAAAATTGTAGCTTTCCATAGCACTTCACGGAAAGTGTTGCTCGAGGCATTTGAAAGCCCCATGTGTTACGGTGAAATAAAGCACCTAAAATTTTCAAAGGAAGCTGAAAGGGATCTCAAGTGGCTGAAAGAACACTGTGATAGTAATTTGAAGCCATCACAATCACTAAATCTTGGCACAATAGCTTTCGCTGAAGGTGGTGATAGTGATAAGTAAGCGAAATAAAGACAATTATTCATAAATTTATTTATTTAGAATCGGAATGGCTAAGAATTAGTTATGTGGAAACCACAACGGACATTCTGACCGCACATGATTCAACAATATCTTTTTTTTTGTCCAATTCTGTATTACTATATATTATTGCAAACCCGTTTTTTGCACATCCACCGTATATAATCGAAATGAAATCTGAATTATTTCTAACAAATTCTAAAGGCTGGAATTTTATCTGTGACAAGATTCACTTCTGCTGAACAACTTCTAAGAATTAACACTGAGACTATAGAACATAGAGCGAAAGCTTGAAATAATGGAGACAGTAGATGAGATTGCTGCGCAGCGTGACCTTCGAAGTTCAGGTAGGGTCTTTTTTCTCCATTTTGAAAGAAGTTACGAGTTTATCTTATCATTTCGTTGATCCAGCACACTCTCTCAAGATCTGAATACATACATATATATATATATATATATACATATTTATATACATGACTCATATCTATGAAGTATGATACTTGTTCACAACGCAGTCTAGCGCTCAATCAGTTGTATCAAGTTGTATAGAATATAATCTGATATGAATCTTTCAGTTTTGATGTTCTTTCGTCATATACAATATTCAAAACTTAACATTGTAATTGAAAATCAGAGGATAATGATAATTTGGCAGATTTGATGATTCACACTGCATATATCAATTCATCGGTAACTTTCAGCAATTTCTAAATTATTGGCGATCTCTAGGCGTCGAGACCATTACGGAATCATAGAACAGACTATGTTCTGTCGTTCAATAGGCAAAAACGCTTTTATTATTCACTTGTGCTCTGTGAACATTAATCATTAATCCGTTCCATAAGTTCTCTAGCACTAGAGCAAGAAACGCCAAATTTATTAGCCAGAAGTAGCTACAATTGCATGATCTAGTATCGTTCAACTGCGCATTCTCTTGCAAGCGTTTCGGTATACAATTTTCCTAGACTTCCTTGGAGACGGAATTGTCTTGGGATCAAATTCTCTTGCTTCCTGTGGACGACCCGAGCGCGACTGATCCTCCAAACTGTTCTCTCTGACTTTTAGCTTCGCGAACCACGTCCTAGTCGTTTCTTCTGCGGACACATCATTCCCACAAGCTCTATTAATCTAGCGCGCCGCTTCACAGGAATTTTCCCCTGCCCACCATTCGTGCATGAGAAGCTTGCGAACTTGTCTCCAAGACAGCTCCATTTTAAATCAAGAATAAACGAGTCATGTACTAAAATGTTCACAAAAAGTCCGCGATTGAACATTGCCAAAGTTATGCAATTTAACCGCTTGTGGTCGATAAATTTAATGCTTTTGCCCTAGCGCCAAAATTGTGGAGCGACTTAATATCGTGGCGAATTTTGTCACTGGATATGTGCCTAATTTGATGCTCTGCACACTTTTTTTATTTAGTTCTACACCTATAAAGTGTTCTTCTTAACGTCGTCCAATTACCGCTACTACAAAAGACTTTAAAAAGCACGTATATATGCGTATGTGGTCTTGAGGATGTGGTCTCACCAGACCACATCCACACGATTACGAGACTCATTGAAGTTCCACGAGAGTACAAACAACCACTCTGTCTCACTTTCATTGATCTGAGGAAAGTCTTTGATTCAGTGGAAACAGAAGTGGTCATAGAGACTCTGGATGACCAGGGCGTCCCTACTCGGTACTTAATGATTCTTCGTGTGCTTTATAAAGATTTCACGACCAAAATATCTCCATTCTACAACAATATCACCACTGACGTAAAAGAGGGGTTCGGCAAGGCGATACGGTTTCGCCAAAACTATTCACTCCCACCCTACAAAACGTCATGCGAACATTAGAATGGGACGATATGGGAGTGAAAATTCACGGTCGACAATTAAACCATCTTCGCCTTGCTGACGATATCGTTTTCATAAAACCAAACATCAGCCATGAGGAACGAATTTTGACCGATTTCTATAACGCCTATGGAATTGGTCTACAACTAAATCTAAAGAAAACGATGTTCTTGAGGAACGGATGGGTTTCGAATGCCCCATTCACGCTCAACGGGACGACAATCTCCGAATGCCCCAGTTACGTCTATCCAAATCGTGAAATCAACAGATGAACGACCTATGAGCAGGAGAAAACGAGCGGCTTGGGGAACGTTTAAGAGCATCGAAGATGTAGTGAAGAGGACAAAAAACATCCGACATCGTGCCCACCTTTTCGACTCGACATTTATCCGTTCCCTAACGTATGCAGAGAAACCTGGTCGCTACGTAAGCAGGATGAAAAATCGCTTGGCGTTATCGAACGCGCAGTCAAAAAATCGGTGCTGGGGGTATCCCGTATCTCGCAAATAAGAAAAAAGATGCGAAGTTCCGACCTATGTCAACGATCGAAAATCAGAAACGCCGTTCTACACGTTAGGATATCGAAAATATGGTAGGCCGGACACGTGATGCGCTTCAAGGACAACCGATGGACGAGAACCGACTAGATTCCTTGGGACGTCAAGCGCTCTAAAGGAAGACCACCGACCCAATGGTTCGATTTCTTCAGGAAAGCGATAGAAGAAAGATATGATGCTCAGCGAATCTCCAGAGCGAGGTGAACCCGCTGGGCTACTCTTGCACGCGATAGGGAAAAATGGAAGAGTTGCTGGTACCCGCTTGAATCACTCGACGATCAACGGGGCGACGGGTGGTGCATGTGATATAGGCGTATGCTGCCGTCCACCACTACATCAGAACCTCTCAATGAGTCAATTGCTTCTGACGAAAATTCTCCGCCATTTGCACCAATGTGAGTGATTCCTTTTCTGCGTAGGTTGTTTCATTACGTTTATTTGGGATTATTTATAGTTACATTTGACTAAAATGGGCTGCAGAAAAATTGTGAGCGAGAAGTGACAATAGTATCCTAGAACACATAGTGGAAGTTTGCCGTTTTATTGACTTCATCATACCAAATTTTACCATAATTCGGATATACCCAAGGGCGCGTCTGGCGTAGTGGTTAGGGATGCTCTGCGACACATGTAATCGATCAATTGATTGTCGATGGTGCGATCTTGTGCTCACGGCTAACAAAGCTTTCTATCCTTCCGCGGCCGGTGAATTTGTATCAGAGTTGCCTGGGAGGATAGCAGTACTGACTTGATACATCGGTAGGCCATCGCGAGTCATTGTGAAGGACAGATATGCATTCAGTCATCTCAAACAATTTTAAAAACTTAAGACGAATGCATGGCGCATCCTTCAAAGGTTGGGCAACGTCAAGGGCTATATCTTCTTCTTTTTAACCAAGTACACCCATCTGTTCTTTCAAGCCAATCAAGTTTTACACCCTGACACAGTCTCAAAGTGATTGCTATGTTAGATTTACAAAATGTGATAAATTCATATTTGCTCAAAGATATGCTTGCCACTGTATGTTCTAAGAGAAATTGTACTCTCCAATGATTGTGTAGGAGTGTAAACATAGTGCTGATTGTAATTGTTGTGGATGCTCTTTGGGAAGCTTAACGTGCATATTTTTGTGAAAATTTATAATGAATTCAATACGGAAAAGCTCACTTTTTGTAGATTGATGAAAGGTCGCTAGTAGTAGAATTTGTGAGCAGAAATATGCTAAATATGTAATCTGAAAAAGACTTTTGTCATGCATCCATGTGATCTTGAACCTGCTCGATCGCCTGCAGGCAACCAATGATCTTGAGGAGGTCGGCGACAAAGGCGAGTGGTATCTTGGAAAACAATGCACTCGTCACGGATTCTGACACTGGTGATAGTGACTCAGACGATGAAGAGCAATATACTTGAGAAAGTAGAGAAATAAACGACTAGTGCTCAACGAAGCTATTGTCGCTCAAAACCCTAC
Source organism: Parelaphostrongylus tenuis (assembly GCA_019055375.1). Taxonomy (NCBI): domain Eukaryota; kingdom Metazoa; phylum Nematoda; class Chromadorea; order Rhabditida; family Metastrongylidae; genus Parelaphostrongylus; species Parelaphostrongylus tenuis. The sequence continues at coordinate 8,524 of JAHQIW010003207.1, forward strand.
CATCTGATGAGCGATGGCCACTTGTTGAAGGCAGTAAATTACGTGCAAGAAGTCAGCCGACTTCTGCTATTTTATATATAGCAGATGTTGTGGAGTTGACAGTACAACAGATTATTATTTACGGAGATCAGAAGAATGCTTCGACAGCTCTCTTGATGTTTTTGAAACTAAAACTAGTACTTCGAAATTACAGTATTTTCACTGCTTTTTTCGCAGTGTTATTACGATACCTATATAACTAAGAGAATTGAGTGGTGAACAAAAACACGGCCTCAGGCGGGAATCGAACCCACGTTTCATCCTATCCGGGGACGCGTGCTCTACCACTACACTATTGAGGCACATTTCCCGACCACTCATTCTTCAACATCTCAATGTTAGCTATCAGCCACCAACCTTTGACAGGTTTCGTCGGGTATGCGATTTCGCTTTATAAACCCAGTTGAGCTGATAGCTATTCCATTTACTAATACTTCGAAATTAAAGTATTTTCACTGCTTTTTTCGCAGTGTTATTACGATACCTAGTGGTGTTTTTGTTCACCACTCAATTCTCCTAGTTATACTTAAACTAGTTTTCACAAAAGTCTTTTATGGGAAGCTGCAAGAATGAAAAGAAGATTACGTTAATCCACAGTAGTTAGCTCGTCGCTCGAACTTTGCTTAAATATTATTGGTGGTTATGAGCGAATTTTTGTGTTAGAAGCACCCTATCGTTTCAAAAAAGAACGACCACGTGTCAAAAAAATTTTCACGGGTAAACACATTTTTGCAAAAAGGTGCCCCATTCCAACTATTGTTGAACATTCTTTCTTATTTATCTACAATTTCTAGCACTTGCTATTTCGAAAAATGTTGATTTTTTATACAAAGCTTGATTATCAAAGGACTCTGAAATTTACTCTAATAATCAGATGAAGATAACGTTCTGCTTTTAGTGTGATCGGCCCGTTGTTTGAACTTCACAAAGAGCTTTGCTGGCAGTTACAAGAGAATTTTGATTTCTCAGAAAATTTTATTGCTATGGAAAGGTAGACTATTATTGAAAAGACTTTAACAAGCGCATTTTTGAAAAAATAAATGTTCAGCTATCCTATAAACTCTTTTCAATACGAAAGCTACGTCTCTCAGCTAACTCACTTCCAACTCCTTTTCACATTTCTTTCGACGATATTGTAAGATGGTAATCCGAAAATATTATTTATTATATATGACTTTTAGAAGAAAGTTATACTAAAAATTTTCCTGCATGTAGCTGAAGTAAGCATTTTTAGAGTTCGCGTTCATTTTTTTTCAAAGCACTGTTTCGCAGTAAATGCACTTTCTAGGAAACTTTATACTGATGTTGAAGATTTTTTACTCTCAAGCACTACCTCTTAGTAAACAGTACTTACAAGAAGAAAAAAAACGCCTGGCTTTCAGAGTACTCAGTACTTTGTTCAAAAATCACACCAATTTTCGTTATCAATTATACAGACATTTAGATTGTCAGAGCATTTAATCGTCATTAGGAAACATCATATTGCGGCGAAGAGTTCTATTAGTGAGAAAACGCCTATGCACCCTAACAATCCGTATTTTTCGATAAGAGAACGATATCCTTTGAAAATCAATTTTTCTCAACTCTTTTTGCGCTTTCTTATCGCTCATCTTAGTGAAAGTGAGACCGTCTTTCCATACTTGTTATTCTTCCGATCGCCATAGATATGTCTGTTCTATAATGAACTCTTAAACATGGGGCATGTACAGATCGTAGAAGTCGATCAAATCCTTACAGCTGAGGTTTACGTTTCCTTGTACATCTCCTATCGTCATCAAAAAGTACGGCAGAACTCCTGGTGATTCTTCCTTCTCTGACCACTCACAGATTATTCCTTTATAAATGTTCTCTTGATATTATTGGGTACAATGTCGTACAATAGTAGCTCGAGTTTTGAAAGTTTCCCTTTATTAGAAGATTGGAAAGGTCACAGATCCCCCACTTTTCTCAGTCGGGTGCTTCTGAAGGCGCACGTTAGAAAGCAGTGAATGCCGAATGACGGCAATGAACAAGCAAGAAATATCAGTGCCACTGGTTTCTCCTAATAAAACCAGTGGCTTTTGCACGGAGCTCTTCCGTAACGCGAACGTTCGACTTCTCTTTGCAAAAAGAATTATAGAAGATACTCATGGAAAGCAGCTGGGATGACTAGATCTGTGGTCTACTGGTAAACGGTCACACTACTAGCACATAGTCATGTATTGAAGTTAATATGAGATGTTGGAACTTGAAGGATGAACAGGGACTCGTTTTGAGGGCAATCAACTAAAAATTGTGTAGAATACGCAAAATAGGTGTACATGTGCAGTGGCAAAGGCTGCAATAACGAATAATGTTTATAATAAAGTATATGAGGATTTACAAGAAAGTATTTCTTGTGAGATCGAAGTTTTAATATTCTATAGAGGTCCCAACTCCTCAAGTCTCACTGAGAATTCAAATATTGTAAAAAGTCATCGATAACTGAAATCACATGCAGTATCTCATCTTTTTTCATCAATGACTATATTCAATTCCCAAACTCTGTGGTGACTTCTGAGTACTGTATTTAATGAGAAATATCATTACTTAAAGATTCATGGCATAGAATCCTTTGTACTTATTACGACTGAGTGAATGCCAGAAACAAGAAAAAGTATGATAATCTTGTATTTTGTTAAAAAACTTTAAACTAACTTCAGCTTAAATGTACTTCTTTATTAATGCTGATAACTTTGTTGAATTTGCTCTCCACTTCTGGTCCAGAATCTGTCTTATTTATTTGTCCATTTTCATGTGTGCTCAAGTTAAGGATAGTAAAATCAACGTATCACAGTGATTGAGTCTCACAAGACAGGAATGAAAACGGCTGACATTATTAAAATCGACTGGATTCAAAATAGGAGGTATGTACAGAGCCGCAAAACGTTTCAGAGAGACTGGAGGGATTGAGGAACATCCTCGTAAAGGTCATTCAACCACCTCGTCTGGTCTGGAAAACATAAAAAAATCAGCAGCTAAGTTCGACGAAGTTCGGAGTGTTCGATACGTAAAATGGCTAGGGAAGCCAGCGAGTGGAGCCTCTGTAACCACGTCAAGAAAGGTTCGCAGTTAGGAGATCGTTTCTGTTCACTTTTTGGACAAAACAGGAAAGAAAAATAGCTCTCAAAGGCTCGTCAAATGATTCTTTTGATAGCTGCTGATCGTTTGTCGAAGGTGCTTTGTACATATGAGAAGATTTTTACCGTCGAACCATTTATACAATCGCAAAAACCTACGTCAACTTCTTAAGAAGGGTCAGCAAATGTTTGCAGTAGTAAAAGCGATAGGTCGCAGTAATTTTGCGGCCTCTGCAATGTTGTGGGACGGCATTTGCGCCATCGGGAAGAAGTGAGTCTTCATCAACAGAAAAGTCAAAATCAATGCTAGCAACTATCAGTAGCAAGTTTTGTGGGATATACTGGAGCGTTGGACAACGAATTTACAATTCAGCAGACTGGGGTCCTGCATAATCGATTGCTCATGTACACAGCTCAACAACTGCCATCTGTCAAGAGCACTTTCCAGGCATGAACAATTGGCCGTCAGACTCCGGTTCTCAACCCTTGCATTACTCCGTGTGGTCCATACTGGAGGAGTGAGCCTCTGGTACTCGTTACACCAGTGTAGGCGCGCATAGAGCGGCTTTGACATACGCTAAGGGACCAAATTACGATGGATAGGTGTACGAATATCGTTGAAAATTTTCTGAAGCAACTTTGAAAATGTACAGAGGGCGAAGGGGGCAATTTTGAGAATTTGTTGTAAGCCTTTTTTGTTTATTGTCTTGATTGCTGATCTAATAAACGTAGTTATTTCTTCAACTAAATGAATTTGTTTGTTTATGCATATTTTTTGACTGTTGAAATATTTGAAAAGGTTATCAGAATTGTTCGCGCACCCTGTATGCTACAAAAGCGTATGAGCGTATAAAGCAGCCGTAAATTATCAAAACAAAACGGAACTCAATGATCTTCTCAAGATGAGGAAAAAAATTCAAATAAATACTGAAAATTGCGAGCCGCTTTACAATACGCCCTGTGCGCAGTGATCACTGTTGCCGTCCTGAAAGCGTTAGCTGAATATAAAAGTGCAAATTCCATGCAAGCAAATAAAATTGTTGGCGAGTATAAATTTTTCTAGGGTCAGTCACTGACAAGTGTTAACTGTATAACTTGTTGCTTGCTAAGGAAATATTTTCTCCAAAAATTGACAGCATCAGTAAGATGGTGTGACAATATGATTTAGAAATACACACTTTTTCCAAAAAAGTACACTTACACAATGATGAATGCATGCCCCTCCTACGCTTGCTTCAGGTATATGAGAAGGTAAATACATAAAAGATCTTTAAGAAGTTCTATATTGTAGTATGTATGTCTCCAATTATTCATGAAAGATAGGCTGTAAGGCTGAAAGCATGCCTTTTCGTCAGGCTTTAGTTTCCCCATTGGAAGCTGTGTTAGCAGGAATGGGCTTTATTTGTAAAATAAACTTTTACATAATGCCCTCGGTATCTTTACACCACTTTGTGACATCAAAGTATCTCATGAATTCAATAGTTACTAGAATGATTAGCAATAAATCCTCGATGAAGTTGAAAAATGCTAAACTACTCCGATAGCAAAGCGTAACATTCTCTTTGTTGCTATAACGCGCTAAGAAGGCCTTTCCAGACAGCAAGAAAAGTATTAAATCGCCTTTACTCAGACTTGACTGAGTACTAAAAGTCTTGCGGAAAAGAAAGCAAGTTTGAGAATAGTGTATCCAATTAACTCGAAGGTAAAACCTGATTTTCTGTGAGCTGCCACAGCGTATTGAGAAGGCTTTCTCAAAAACTAAGCACAATATCAAATTAGTAGTTCTGTAAGCTATCGGATAACTACTGAAAGTTCAATGAAAAAGATGTGCACGTCAAAAAATGCCGCTGAGTATCAGTGCGTCTGAGAAGCCCTCGTCGTTCCCAAAGGGCTAAGCAGCGGACAGTGCAACGCTGGTTTGGGAGAATTCTTCGTGAGCGATTCGATTTCAAAGAGACTTGAGGTCGCGGATGTCCTTCTGCTGCTGAGATCTTGATCAGAAATGGGCCCATGTGGACAGCATTCTCCATAATATAACGAATGTTGTCTATCCTTTCTCAAATGTAAATCACCGATTTAAAGGTTACACTTGATCCGTATATTCTAATTTCGTAAGTCTATGTATATGCATCGAAAGACGTTGAACTTTCGATGCACTTTGGATTATGTTTACAGTAAGTGCTTGAACAATCTCGTGACTAGCGCGACATCAATGACCTCTCTTTGTACTTCTGAATTAGTCACGCAATAAAGCTTTATTTTTGGTACTGACCTTTTCACAAGACCTAATTGTGAACGTGTGCTCTCTAATATTATCTTGGAGTCTCCAACCTTAGCTTTGCCTTTGATTTACTCTTACCTTAAACAGCCCTTTGGTGAAATGTATAGTAATCATCAGAGGTTGATTTTAAGCTTCACTCCGACTTTTTCTCTCTCTCTCTCTCCCGCTCACTACAGTTCCTCTTGCATATTCTCTGCAATCTCCCTATATATTCCTGTATTCTTGCATAGCTGGTACTGTACTGTTATCATAAAGATAAACGATAATTCAAATACGAGGATTTTGACACATAAGCAACTAATAAATGTCTCACGTGGCCAAATTAATTCAGACTACACAAATTCTCCACTAACTTCCTTTTGCTACACAAAAGTAAAACTGGCTTCAACGATAACGATAACGTCCTCAAAGTCCAGAATTTCAAACAATCGATATAAAAAACGCGTTTCTCGTTGGTAAAAATGTAAAAGCTCTAATGCGTGTTCTCCCGATCAATATCTGAGATATGCAACTTCAAAAACAGAGATGAAATCAGTAGTGACTTCTGAATAACCTAATGTCGTAACCAGTTACAAACTGCCTTGAAGCAGCAGATAGAAGATTGACGGAACAAAGGATATTATTGAACAAATTGTGTGGAGGCTATCAGCAGCACTTTATGGGTCGTAGACATAAGATAAGGGATTTACATGATTTCACAGACTTTCTATATAGCCTTTACGAGGTTTGGCATTGCAACTTAACGATACACGAACGTTTCGATGCTTTCATCCATCTCCTCAGTATCGCATGCCCTTTACTAAAAGTAGCAGAAGGGGAAGATGCCACGGTGCTCGTCAAGTAGATTGATACGTGTTGTACTATTCTCTTTCAGTCGATGTTTTACACTACAGAGAGTATTTTCAGACAAGAGGGAAGTTCATTGACACTCAGAAACAGACAATACAGAAAGAAGTATGTATCAATATCAGTAACACTAAATTAGGCATCATTAAAATCAAAATGTTATACAAATTCTCGGTAGCTTTTGGTAGTTTTCGATGTCTCGACCATAGTATTCTGGCGTTTCTGAAGTCAAATACTCAACAGGTGCTTCATCAGATCGACTTTAGCATAGCGTCTTCCTGCCTAGAAATGTTGCAGGGACTTGAAGAGATGCTAATCACCTGGATCAGCATACGGGCTATACAGTGGATGAATTAAACGCTCCCACCCTAACTCTTCAATCTTTTGCAATGCTAGACGCGCAATATGAGGACGAGCGTTGTCATGATGTCGCTCCAAAAAGCTGTCGCAGCCGATTTTGATTTGTTGGTGACGCCTTCACGAAATTTTTTGAACCGTCCTTGTGTAGTTCGTAGATCAACCGCCTTGTGGATAAGTGTTCTACATAAGTTTTGTGTCGCGTCGATAGCAAAACGAGCCAAGGAACTCATGCGGAGACGTTCACGAATCTCGAGTTTTGAAGCAATCTTTAAAAAAAAGGAATTTTTTATCCAGTTACAAAAGGTAAAATGCTTTATATATTTCAAATATCTAGATCACATGCAGCCTCTCCGTACTCGTCCTACCTGGCGCTGTCGTACCAGGGGCTCTTTCAGGGTCAGGAGAATGAGACTCATATTTGTTACTGTTTTTGGCACTTTGATACCCAACGTATAGCTTGCCAGGATCTAAACGTGGGGCTGGGTACTCACGAGTAGCTTGCCAGTCTCTCTCGGAGGAGCGGGAGTAGGGCAGTTTATTTGTTAGAGGCGACTCCTAACCGCCTCCCATGTACTTCCCAGCCGCTTGATTGCAGGCTTTTGGCCGACTTGACTCCTAAAAATAGAGTTTTGTCAAGTCGGCGCTGCAGAACAGGGAGCTCATCCCCTGAATCCTCATCCCGTGATGAGCTTCAACGATGACCGATGGACGAGAGCCGTTACGGAGTGAATTCCTTGGGACATAAAGCGCTCTGCAGGAATGCCACCAACCCAATGGTCCGATTTCTTCACGAAGAGACTATAAGAAAGATATGATGCTCTAGGTATTCCTGGAGCGAGGTGGACCCACTGTTCTACTTTTGCACACGATAGGAAAATTGGACGTGTTGCTGGTGCCAGCTCGAGTCACTCGACGATCAACGGGATGACAGGTAATACAGGTGATACATACGATCTATAACATCGCACTAAACTTTTATACAGGAACTGTTCTCTTCATAAAAAGCTTGAAATCGAAGTTAGTATTACTCAGAAGCTTTTTTGCTTTTATTAGCGTCCGCTCGTTTAGTACTACAACATCTCCAAACGTCCCCATACTCACCAAAATTTCAGCACTTTTTTCTCGAGAACCTACTGCTGAGATAACCTGTGACCACATCCCCACAGATCTCTTTGATGCATCAGAAAGGTTACGGTTGAATGATCAGGTTCCCATGCTCTTTGAAATGATCTACCGGAAATAATTCGTATTGATCAGAAGCATGAAGTTGTGACATATTTCTAGGCCATACGCTTATCGTGGACAAATCATGACATTTTCGGCATCATAAATTTTATTTTCAGGCAATCTATGTCAATTTTTCCAACATTTAATGCGCCACTTTCTCTGTTTTCGTCTTCGACGTTCTCCTTTGGCGCGATGTTTTATGTGATGACGACGAGTTCGTTTCTTCACTTGCTGCACTTGTTCTGGAAACGAAACACATTAGTGCTAAGCAACTCCAGTCTAGTGGGATTTTAACCGTGACTGAAAACAAATTGAGCTTTTCAATGCTTTCTGAGATGTAAAATACCCAAATGATATGTGACATGGTAAGGATGAAAATAGGATTCAGTTCCCTCCTTAGCCTTCAAGTTTTACGTGGCACTCATCATTCTCAGACACCAGATTGATAATAACGAATACTGTTTCGACAATGACCATCGTTTGTCGCAGACCGCCTTCTTTTAGGGCTATTTGAGCATGCGGAAAGGTATGTTGAGCAAGTGGCGTGTTGGTTAGAAGCACTCTGCAGCACATATTTGGTTCTCGGATTGATCTCGCCTCTCAGGCTCACCAAGCATTCCGCCTCTCCGGGTTCGGTTGGGAAACATGAAGAGGACTTATCTGGTAGGATAGCAGCACTGATTTGAACATCGGTAGGCTATCACGGTCCAATGTAAAAGCGAATATGCGCTGATCAGTTCTAACGATGCCCAATAAAGTCTAGTGCTTAACACATTCCCCAGGTAATAATCAAAGCCAGGAGCTAAATTCTTTCTATCTTCCAACCCAAAAAACAAGCTAAAGCTAAAAAAACACGTTGAGCCAAAAGCTATATCGAACAAGGAATGTGACTGTCTCAGTTCAGAAATAGGCGTAGGTATGGGCAACATGTCCCATTCACCCTCAACGGTACTAAAATCTCCGAATGCTCCAGTTACGTCCATCTAGATCGTGAAATCAGCATGAGGAACGACCTAGCTCTAGAGTTGAGCAGGAGGAATCGAGTGGCTTAGGGAACGTTAAAAAGCATCGAAGATGCAGTGAAGATGACAAAGAACATCCGACTCTGTGCCCATCTTTTCGACTCGATGATTATCCCTGCCCTAACGTATGGAGTAGAAATGTGGTCGCCAGGTAAGCAGGCTCAAAGATCACTTGGCGTTATCAAACGCGCAGTCGAAAGCTCGATGCTAGAAGTATCCCGTAATTTCGCAAAGAGAGAATGGATCCGAAAGCACAGCCCACGTCAACGATTGAGGATCAAAGACGCCATTCTGCACGCCAGGATATGAAGAACATGATGGGCCGGATACGTAAGGCGCCTTTAGCGACAACCGATGGACGAGAGCTGTTACCGACCGGATTCCTCGGGACACTAAGGGCTCTACCAGAAGACCACAGGCCCGTTGGACGGATTTCTTCACGAAAGACATAGAACAAAGATGTGATGCTCAGTGAATCATTAGAGCGAGGAGGATCCACTGTGCTACTCTTGCACGAGATAGGGAAATGCTATTTATTCAAAAAAGGCAAGAGTTTTGCGCACTGATGTTGGAGAATCCTGGATGAGTACGAAGTTTCTTCACCCATGCTTTCGTACACAAACAGTGTCTTTACCTCATACATTCTAGACACTGGAGGAAAAAAGTTTGAATTTCATTTGCTTGTGTTAATTTAAAGTGCTAATGTAATTCTAAACTGGGTCCGTATGAACCATGTTGATCTGTTTACCAGAAGTGTTTTCCGAGCAATTTTTATGAACAAGGTGCGCCGCCAGAGTATATGAATCTCGAGAAATTTTACCTTTCGTGCCGTCATTTCTAATGTTAAGCTGCTATCGTTTGCCTGCCAACTCATGGGGGCCTTCAGAAACCTAAATATCGCAAAATTTCATCAGCTGATAGAGTTAGAACTCTATCCTTGATTGATGACTAATAGGTTCCGTGCCCGGATACGTCTTCAAAAACTACGATGCATTAGGCGTTTAGATAGCTCGTAATAAGAACTGCGCAGCCGGGAATCCTTATACATCACAATAATATCTGCTAGTAATACCTCATTTATTTTCTTTGTAATACTCTACCCAGTCCGTCATGACATCTACACTGCTTATGCCAGCAGTTCTAAATTCATTTTCTTCGTTTTCCGCGTTGATCAACCACGAATTTATTCAAACGTTACAAATGTTGGTGCTAAAGAACTTTTGCATTTTTGATGGATGTCGCTGAATGCCGATCGAAGCGATTCTCTCTGGAATCTGTTTTAGTAGGGCGAGAGTGTTCCTGTATGTATCCGTGGGAGTGACTTAAGCACATATAAAACCAGTATCAAATAGACGACCACGAAAGGAGGAGGGGCACAGTGGGACCCACGAACAAGGTCAAACGATCATAATAGTGGTGAACGGCACTACTTCAATTACTCCACCTGCTACCGGCATCTTGTTTCCTACTGGCAAATATCTACTGTAGAGATATTCTGATAAAACTGCAAATGGACATTATGTTTTGAAGCATCGTTTTATAGACAGTTCACAGCTCAACATCTTTCTAGGCAGAGTGCACAAACGCATTCAGATAAACGAGCAGTACTAAATAAAAACTACAAAACTCAATGATTTCGGATCACTCTTTCTCTCCCTGTTGATATCGGAAAATTTCTACTTTATTTCGAGTACTATAATATTCTGTGCACATACAGTTTTCCCAAATGGCAAACGTTTCTACAATGTTTAAACAAGTCTTACTCCAGCTTTTTGTAGAGGCCCAACAACTGCCGTTTTAACCAAATGATCGGTAGTAATCTGAAATGGTCAGTAGTGGCTTTTCTCCCACACATATTAATTAACGAAAATCACAAGACTTACCTCTCGTTTTGCGTCGCCTTCGTTCGCTATTAATTCGTTGGAATTTAGTAGTGCTAACACCAAGAACAGAATGAGCAGAAGAAGAAACTCTTCCACTGTCATAGTATTCGGAGTGATGTAAAACAACGTGAGTTAGTAGCAATCAGTAAAATGAGACTTACCGTGGATTGTCCGGCCATGTTACAAACATTTGTCGCAATCAGCCACTTAGTTATACTTTGATAGGAATATGTTAATTGTCGCAATCAGCCACTTAGTTATACTTTGATAAGAAAATTGTTACTATACACTCAATAATTTTGCGCCAGTGCAGCGCTATGCATTGGTGTACCTAGAAATGCTTCTTAAAAAGATTCTTTCGCATGATATCAAGTCCAAGGAGTTCGTTTCCACTAACTATGTCGAATGGAACACCTGTTCTGTGTAAGGTATTGAATAAATACAAGATTCACAATAGACACAGCTCTTTTCTGAAAAATATGCTGCTGTAGGAATGTGCATTGGTGGCAATGCACGAATTTCCTATGTGAAAAAACTAGTTTACTGAAATCTATGGAGACTGAAGGCCATCTTGTTTGGTTGAGATGTTACGGCATGAATCCTGCAGATGATTGGCACATATGACAAGGAATGATGCGTATCATTTGAGGAAAACTACAGTGTGTCATCACATGCTGAACAAAAATGATAATGTTCAAATATGGATATCGTGATTTATTCAGTGGGTAAAAAGTGCTCAGAATTTATTGCTTCTCTTCTATGATTATTGCTATTTTACTTGTTGCTTCCTCTTTCCTTATCTTCTGTCATTATCACCCAAGTTTGAAGAAAGTTTAACACTTCATTGCCAGAAACGAAGAAAGCATTGACGAAACCTTCATCATGAGGCTTGTCTTGCACTAACATGAAGAAATTGTGCACAAAAACTAAGTGATACAACTTCGTCAAATGAGTACTTTCTTCTGTTTCAATTTTCTGACCAAAATATCTCTATTCTACAATTTCTATCACCATCGACTTAGGAAGAGGAGTTCGACAAGGTGATACAATTTCGCCAAAATTACTCGCTGCCACCCTCCGAAACGTCATGCGAACGTTAGAATGGGACGATATGGCAGTGAAAGTTGATGGTTGACTATTAAACCACCTTTGCTTTGCTGATGACATCGTTTTAATAACACTAAACATCAGCCAAGAGCAACGAATGTTGACCAATTTCGATAACGCCTATGGAATTGGTCTACAACTAGTCAAGAGAATATTACGTTTCACAGTCAATTGATATGTTGCAAAACACTTGGGTCAATGCCGCAAAATCACACCCTGTGGAGTGAGAAACACAATATTCTTTTGACTCGAAAATCATTTATTTAACTGCCACTTGCGATGGTATGGTCTTAGCATATACCCAATAATGTGGAGCGCCGTGCAAAAACATTTGCGTCAGCCGTGATTTGAACCCAGATCTCACTCTTCCCGAAAGCTTGGGCTGAACCGTTCCACCACCGCTTCACTGTTACAGCGCAAAAAAGCGGCACTTTTCAGTTATTCGCACCCTGTTTCGACGCATTGCAAAAACGTACTTTTCGGTCGTTTCTAATGATTCTTGATGGTCGCTAATAAAGAAGAATAGGATTTCAACAAATCCCTGGAGCAAGGACGACTCACTGGGATACTTTTGGTTAGCTATAGATAAAAATGGAAGTGTTGCTATTGCCCGCTCGAGTTGCTCGACGATCAACGAGACGACAGATCACAGGGCAGGTGATCGGTGATTTTAATGATCCAGTAATATGCCATAGCTCAAATCAACAGAATCTGAGCAGTTTGTTCATTTCCGAATACGATCAGCTAATGCGCTAGAGATGCAAAAATAAAATTTCTTCCTCATCCAAGTATGTCCCGCTGACCAAAGCTATTCCTCTCAAATTTTGAAAACCAGTCGATAGAGCAAATCCTGAGGATTCCAAAGAAGTATCTGGTTTCCAATAAGGACTTTGTGGTACGCGGTGACAGCCAAAAGAAGATTGGATTCTGCAAATCTGGATTATATGCGTTATCCACATCCTGTTTCTGTCCTCTGAAAAAATTTGCATTTTTGATTGTTCTTGACGTTCAGGCAATTGTTCGATAGCTAAGTTTAGGAATATTTGAATGCTTTTTTTAATGGCTTTACTATTACGCTTAAACAAAAAAAAAATGAAACTTTGCTCTTTATTAGGATGTTTTTCCCTGAGTAGAGCAATTTCCTTAGACTTTCAAAAACTAATCGATGGAACAAATCTCCGGGATTCCAGCAATGTTCTTGATTTTTGAAACAGACTTCCTTGTACTCATGAACAGCCAGAAAAGACTGAGTTTCCCAATCGGCGCTCAGGGTGTGTTCCAATCAGAAAGGCTTTCCCAAAACATGCTCGTAACATCGCAAAAATTCTATGAACCGAACGCAACTTTTAATCGATAACCTTTCTCGCACAGACATTCGATTCAAAACATGCCATACTTTTGTAGGAACATGACTTTTTTAGTACTTGGTAAAGCATAAAGGCTCGTAATCAATTGAACTCGATGAAAATCAGCAGAAAAGAATTGAAAGGCAATCGATGTGCAGTGGAGATGTTCGCCTAATGCAAAGTCTTGTTCATATGCAGGTGAAAGAGTGTTGGTTCGGCGCCAATATGGCGAAATCTTATCCACATACCTCCAAAGCCCGGCGGCTTGGAGATAACGTCACTCAGAGCAAAAATTAACTTCCTTTGGTAGCTACAATGCAATAAAAAGACTTATTCATAATTCAAAAATCTGTGGAATTTCATAAGATTTGAGCTATCGATTGATATGAGAAATGTTTGAATGAGATCCAGAATTTTATTTTTGCTCTTGTATAATAAAAACAAAACGACCATTAAAATCTATGAGATTTTTTATATTGGGAGCACTGAAACTTAGGAAAAGAGCAAAACTTAACTTCTCTTCAAGAGATCAAAGAAGGAAACGAATAATAATGGTGATCCAGGTTTATGAAATCCAATCTACTTTTGGCTGTCATAGCGTATAAAGAAGTCCGTTTCAAAATTAAGATCGTCCTTAGAATCCTCAAAATTTGATATACCGATTCGTTATCAAAAATATGATAGAAAACCTTGAGTCAGCGAGAAATGTTTGAACGAGTAACAATATTTTATTTCTGCTCTTCTATCTCAAAATACCCTTTTGGAAATCAGGCAAACCTTTCAAATTCTTTTGATCTGTGCTATCAAATGACTACATAATCATTAGAATTTGAGCGAATAATAAGTCTTTTTTGAAGGGTTAAAACAGGGTAGGGATAACGGAAATATACCAAAAAAGCCCTATGAGAAACAGAAGACACCGTTCAAACCTACACGTCGGATAAATCAAAAAATGCGTTCATAGTCAAAAGCATAAGAGGATGGAGATACGGAAAACTACCGAGTGATACTCATCTATTGCTAAAGATTTATGGAAGTTGTGGTACTTTTTGTTTGATGTTGTTATTATGCGCTGTTGTTTGTTGATGAATGTTCTGATAAGTTTTTAACAATGCCAGCATTATGCAATTCGGCTAAGATGCACGAACTATTGAAGAAGTGTTGAAGAGGCGTTTTTTCAATAGTTCGCAACATAAAGATCTATTGAATACGTGTCAAGAAATCCGCTGTAAATCGATGGCAAGGCTTGATCGCCGTTAGCGCCAAAATTACCATTTTTTCGCTAGTGAACCAAGCAGAAGATGTCCTTGCAAACAGTCAACCTTGGTTCTGAATTGTCTATTTCTCGGGCTATCAAATGAATATTGATAGTTTGGTAGAATAGGTTTTTTACAGAACAGACAAGAGCTCACGAGCGCATTCCTTGTAATGCCACTGAATGCTTTGAAAGAAGAAATTTTTCAAGGCGACTGAGTGTTTTTCGTTTCAAAAATACCAACGCAAAACTTCTTATGGTGATAGTTCAATTTTTAATTAAAAAAGGCTATCAGAAGCAATATCCAACTACGTAATCCAAAAAAATCCGCTAGGAGTTGGCAAAAAGTGGACTGCGATTGTAAAACCTTATCTTTTATATAGTAGTAGTGTGTACAAAGGGAGCCTTTCATACCACGAGCTCACTCATGACGAAAACTTTTCGAGCTATCAGTTGACTACAAAAGTACCAGGAAGATAAGAGAAAATGATTTTGAGTATTCTAAGGACGATCTTATTTTTGAAACGGACTTCTTGATGCGCTATGACAGAAAAAAGTAGATTGGATTTCATAAACCTGGATCACCATTATTATTCGCTTCCTTCTTTGATCTCTTGAGAAGAACGTAAGTTTTGCTCTTTTTCTAAGTTTCAGTGCTCCCACTATAAAAAATCTCATAGATTTTAATGATCGTTTTGTTTTTTATTATACAAGAGCAAAAATAAAATTCTGAATCTCATTCAAACATTTCTCATATCAATCGATAGCTCAAATCTTATGAAATTCCACAGAATTTTGAATTATGAAAAAGTCTTTTTATTGCATTGTAGCTGCCAAAGGAAGTTAAGTTTTGCTCTGAGTGACGTTGGCTCCAAGCCGTCGGGCTTTGGAGGTACGTGGATAAGATTTCGCCATATTGGCGCCGAACCAACACTCTTTCGCCTGCATATGAACAAGACTTTGCATTAGGCGAACATCTCCACTGCACATCGATTGCCTTTCAATTCTTTTCTGCTGATTTTCATCGAGTTCAATTGATTACGAGCCTTTATGTTTTACCAAGTACTAAAAAAGTCATGTTCCTACAAAAGTATGGCATGTTTTGAATCGAATGTCTGTGCGAGAAAGGTTATCGATTAAAACTTGCGTTCGGCTCATAGAATTTTTGCGATGTTACGAGCATGTTTTGAGAAAGCCTTTCTGATTGGAACGCACCCTGAGCGCCGATTGGGAAACTCAGTCTTTTCTGGCTGTTCATGAGTACAAGGAAGTCTGTTTCAAAAATCAAGAACATTGCTGGAATCCCGGAGATTTGATCCATCGATTAGTTTTTGAAAGTCTAAGGAAATTGCTCTACTCAGCGAAAAACATCCTAATAAAGAGCAAAGTTTCATTTTTTTTTTGTTGAAGCGTAACAGTAAAGCCATTTAAAAAGGCATTCAAATATTTCTAAACTTAGCTATCGAACAATTGCCTGAACGCCAAGAACAATCAAAAAATGCATTTTTTTCAGAGGACAGAAACAGGATGTGGATAACGCATATAATCCAGATTTGCGGAATCCAATCTTCTTTATGGCTGTCACAGCGCACCACAAAGTCCGTTTTGGAAGCCAGATACTTTTTGGAATCCTCAGGATTTGCTCTATCGACTGGTTTTCGAAATTTGAGAGGAAAAGCTTTGGTCAGCGGGACATACTTGAATGAGGAAGAAATTTTATTTTTGCATCTCTAGCGCATTAGCTGATCGTATTCGGAAATGAAACAAGCTGATCGAATTCTGTTGATTTGAGCTATGGCATATTTTTGGATCATTAAAATCACCGGTCACCTGCCCTGTGATCTGTCGTCTCGTTGATCGTCGAGCCACTCGAGCGGGCAATAGCAACACTTCCATTTTTATCTATAGCTAACCAAAAGTATCCCAGTGAGTCGTCCTTGCTCCAGGGATTTGTTGAAATCCTATTCTTCCTTATTAGCAACCATCAAGAATCATTAGAAACGACCGAAAAGTACGTTTTTGCAAAGCGTCGGAACAGGGTGCGCATAATTGAAAAGTACCGCTTTTTTTGCGCTGTAACAGTGAAGCGGTGGTGGAACGGTTCAGCCCATGCTTTCGGAAAGAGTGAGGTCTAGGTTCAAATCACGGCTGACGCAAATGTTTTTGCACGGCGCTCCACATTATTGGGTATAGGCTAAGACCATACCATCGCAAGAGGCAGTTAAATAAATGATTTTCGAGTCAAAAGAATATTGTGTTTCTCACTGCACAGGGTGTGATTTTGCGGCATTGACCCAAGTGTTTTGCAACATATCAATTGACTGTGAAACGTAATATTCTCTTGACTGCTAGAAAGCAATAAGAAGTTCTTCTCAAATACAAAGTTACTTTAAGAATCACTGAGATTTACCGTGCGACAATTAGCAGAAGTCTAGCAAAAGAGCTTTGTCCAACGAGAAATTTTCTGTGTGAAAGATATTTTTATTCTAAAGATCTATCTAAAAATACTCTCATCTTGTACTGCTAGAGTGAATCAAGTCAATCTATCTGTCACAGCGCTTTAGAGAGTCCTTAGCAAAAACCAAGAACATCGTTAAAATCGATTAGATCTTTCCTATTTAACAATTATTGATGTTCATGAAATTATCTTTATCCACCGAAGAATGCTTGAAGAGGAACAAGATCTTATTTCGACTACTACTTGTAGAACAAGCCATTCAATAAGTAAGATATATGTCCAAAATTTTTTTGATTAACGCTATATAATGACTTCCAAATAGTTGCACAAAAGTGAAGAATACTTTTTTTTACCAAAGGGCTCAGGTAGTACGAGAAGATTTGAAGAGAACTAATGATCAAAAAATTATTGAGATTTGTCGACGAAGTAGGATCGCATGCAACAAGCAGCACTTCATTGGATGAACTATTCATTGATTTCCATTTTTCAGCCACTAAGATGGAGTTTGCGGCTTAGTGCTCAGAGGTGCTCTGCGTCGCACACGAGTTCAATGGTTCAGTCTCGCGCTCATGACTCACCAAGCCATCCATCCCACCGTGTTTTGTAAATTCGTAACAGACAGGTCTCAGCCTTTCTGAGAGGATGTGCAGCACTGACTCAGTTCAGCGTGAGGCCACCGCGAGTCATTGTTAGGGCCGGATATACATTCAATCAGCTCAAACGAGATTAAGAAAAAATGCATGGCTCGTCGCTCAAGAACCGATGAACGCCGAGAGCTTATCCTTTCTTTCCTTTATGATGAATTTTTCACCTTATGCAATAAAGTATATGAGAACTGGAAGAGACAAGAAATAGACTTGGATTGTGAGGAAATTCAAATAAAGTATCATCAAAATGTTCGACAAAGGTTCTAAGCATAGTCTTTTCATAAACACTTGGCCTTTCTCGTTGAAA
Organism: Parelaphostrongylus tenuis; assembly: GCA_019055375.1. NCBI lineage: Eukaryota > Metazoa > Nematoda > Chromadorea > Rhabditida > Metastrongylidae > Parelaphostrongylus > Parelaphostrongylus tenuis. The sequence continues at coordinate 26,400 of JAHQIW010003207.1, forward strand.
GCGTGGATTATAAATGGAGCAATAATGTTATTTCAAAAAAAAACCTTGCTAAACTCTGTCCTATCAGTTCAACTATTTAGTGGCACAGAAATTACATTTATTGACGAGAAAACTATGAATTGCATGAGAAAACTGCATAATTAGCCTTGGTGAGCGCGCTAGCAGCTTTTCTTCGTAGCCGTCCGAATCACGTGCCAGTCGCAAAATCATATAGTTAATACTCTACAAAACTGCTGTCATGGAGGGGCTGTTCAAAATAAAGACTTGTGCAATATTGCTAACACTCAATAGACGTGCTAATCATATACCATAAGCAGAGTGCGTTATAGTTATTAACTAAGTGATTCATAGCACATATGAAACACATGAGAGCAAACTGGTTATTGTAGGAATGTTTTATGATAAGTAATATCATCATAGCGTTCCACCGATTGTATTGAATATCAGAGGACGGCGACTAGCGACATGATCATTTATTTGAACATTACGCAATTTCAGTGAATTTGATCACTACGATCAACAGCAACAACACCGAACGAGCGAGTGGCTGAGGGCGACCGACGCAGGCATTTGAAGTTCTGAAGAAGCAGGTGTCGAATTGCTGGACTCATGTAAGTGCATATTCGAGTAAGGCTTGAGACACGATAAGATATCTTCTCGTTGCATATCATCAGACTTCATGACTTTTCATTTGTACTTTATCGTCTTTTTTTTTGCTCACATTGTGAAGAATCTTTGACTCGTTCGAAACGAAAACTAGCCGCAAGCCTTGACCTGGCAGCACTATTTATTCAGTTCAGTGTAGTCATTAACCACTTGTTTCGTAATTGATAAAACAGAAAAAGATGAGAGAATAGAAACGAAAGAAATCACAGTGAAATACCTCGATCAGTTGAGCTTTTTCGCAAATGGAATCGCCAAAATTTTTCTATTTCTCAAGCTTTATTGACTACTGAAGGCTGTCAAAATCATTGTTCATCAATACGAACACAATTCAGTGGCTAGATTTCAATTCTTAGGACCAGTTGGGCTGGAACTGCACACCGTGCCGATTCTTGCTTTGTCCGACCACGTTCACTCTGAAGTAATGCGCATCATTTTCCAAAATTCGGGGAAATCAATGCCGTGTCAAAGCGTTATGGATCGCGTTACATGCAGGAAGTAGAAGAAAATCCACGGCATTGTACAGTTGCACAGCCCAAAAGTCTGTTTGATTCTTAGAGAACTTATGAAAAGTCTGCATTCTAAGAACAAAATCACCACTTTGATGCAGATCAGTTAAGTGATGTCACAAGCCTTGGTCGACCTCGTTACCGTCCTACGCGTAGGTTGAGATACTTGGGGCCGTAGAAATCATATTTTAAGGAATGCCATTACCTTGCAGTTCATAATGATGAAGTTAGCAATTGCTTATATGAATTGATAAAAGTAAGATGCAGTACTAGGATTATGTGATCAGTGAAAATATAAATATCCATACAACTCTAAAGATTCATATTCCAAATGCTCTACATTACATTAACCTCTTTCACATTAGATTAGTGGCGACCTTTCTTAACTCAGGTTCTGAATAGCTCCCAACAAATCAGTCGGTCTTTTTGAGGATAAGAATATTCGCCGACTGGCACGTGATTCGGACGGCTACGAAGAAAAGCTGCTAGCGCGCTCACCAAGGCTAATTATGCAGTTTTCTCATGCAATTCATAGTTTTCTCGTCAATAAATGTAATTTCTGTGCCACTAAATAGTTGAACTGATAGGACAGAGTTTAGCAAGGTTTTTTTTTGAAATAACATTATTGCTCCATTTATAATCCACGCTTTCAACGAGAAAGGCCAAGTGTTTATGAAAAGACTATGCTTAGAACCTTTGTCGAACATTTTGATGATACTTTATTTGAATTTCCTCACAATCCAAGTCTATTTCTTGTCTCTTCCAGTTCTCATATACTTTATTGCATAAGGTGAAAAATTCATCATAAAGGAAAGAAAGGATAAGCTCTCGGCGTTCATCGGTTCTTGAGCGACGAGCCATGCATTTTTTCTTAATCTCGTTTGAGCTGATTGAATGTATATCCGGCCCTAACAATGACTCGCGGTGGCCTCACGCTGAACTGAGTCAGTGCTGCACATCCTCTCAGAAAGGCTGAGACCTGTCTGTTACGAATTTACAAAACACGGTGGGATGGATGGCTTGGTGAGTCATGAGCGCGAGACTGAACCATTGAACTCGTGTGCGACGCAGAGCACCTCTGAGCACTAAGCCGCAAACTCCATCTTAGTGGCTGAAAAATGGAAATCAATGAATAGTTCATCCAATGAAGTGCTGCTTGTTGCATGCGATCCTACTTCGTCGACAAATCTCAATAATTTTTTGATCATTAGTTCTCTTCAAATCTTCTCGTACTACCTGAGCCCTTTGGTAAAAAAAAGTATTCTTCACTTTTGTGCAACTATTTGGAAGTCATTATATAGCGTTAATCAAAAAAATTTTGGACATATATCTTACTTATTGAATGGCTTGTTCTACAAGTAGTAGTCGAAATAAGATCTTGTTCCTCTTCAAGCATTCTTCGGTGGATAAAGATAATTTCATGAACATCAATAATTGTTAAATAGGAAAGATCTAATCGATTTTAACGATGTTCTTGGTTTTTGCTAAGGACTCTCTAAAGCGCTGTGACAGATAGATTGACTTGATTCACTCTAGCAGTACAAGATGAGAGTATTTTTAGATAGATCTTTAGAATAAAAATATCTTTCACACAGAAAATTTCTCGTTGGACAAAGCTCTTTTGCTAGACTTCTGCTAATTGTCGCACGGTAAATCTCAGTGATTCTTAAAGTAACTTTGTATTTGAGAAGAACTTCTTATTGCTTTCTAGCAGTCAAGAGAATATTACGTTTCACAGTCAATTGATATGTTGCAAAACACTTGGGTCAATGCCGCAAAATCACACCCTGTGCAGTGAGAAACACAATATTCTTTTGACTCGAAAATCATTTATTTAACTGCCTCTTGCGATGGTATGGTCTTAGCCTATACCCAATAATGTGGAGCGCCGTGCAAAAACATTTGCGTCAGCCGTGATTTGAACCTAGACCTCACTCTTTCCGAAAGCATGGGCTGAACCGTTCCACCACCGCTTCACTGTTACAGCGCAAAAAAAGCGGTACTTTTCAATTATGCGCACCCTGTTCCGACGCTTTGCAAAAACGTACTTTTCGGTCGTTTCTAATGATTCTTGATGGTTGCTAATAAGGAAGAATAGGATTTCAACAAATCCCTGGAGCAAGGACGACTCACTGGGATACTTTTGGTTAGCTATAGATAAAAATGGAAGTGTTGCTATTGCCCGCTCGAGTGGCTCGACGATCAACGAGACGACAGATCACAGGGCAGGTGACCGGTGATTTTAATGATCCAAAAATATGCCATAGCTCAAATCAACAGAATTCGATCAGCTTGTTTCATTTCCGAATACGATCAGCTAATGCGCTAGAGATGCAAAAATAAAATTTCTTCCTCATTCAAGTATGTCCCGCTGACCAAAGCTTTTCCTCTCAAATTTTCGAAAACCAGTCGATAGAGCAAATCCTGAGGATTCCAAAAAGTATCTGGCTTCCAAAACGGACTTTGTGGTGCGCTGTGACAGCCATAAAGAAGATTGGATTCCGCAAATCTGGATTATATGCGTTATCCACATCCTGTTTCTGTCCTCTGAAAAAAATGCATTTTTTGATTGTTCTTGGCGTTCAGGCAATTGTTCGATAGCTAAGTTTAGAAATATTTGAATGCCTTTTTAAATGGCTTTACTGTTACGCTTCAACAAAAAAAAAATGAAACTTTGCTCTTTATTAGGATGTTTTTCGCTGAGTAGAGCAATTTCCTTAGACTTTCAAAAACTAATCGATGGATCAAATCTCCGGGATTCCAGCAATGTTCTTGATTTTTGAAACAGACTTCCTTGTACTCATGAACAGCCAGAAAAGACTGAGTTTCCCAATCGGCGCTCAGGGTGCGTTCCAATCAGAAAGGCTTTCTCAAAACATGCTCGTAACATCGCAAAAATTCTATGAGCCGAACGCAAGTTTTAATCGATAACCTTTCTCGCACAGACATTCGATTCAAAACATGCCATACTTTTGTAGGAACATGACTTTTTTAGTACTTGGTAAAACATAAAGGCTCGTAATCAATTGAACTCGATGAAAATCAGCAGAAAAGAATTGAAAGGCAATCGATGTGCAGTGGAGATGTTCGCCTAATGCAAAGTCTTGTTCATATGCAGGCGAAAGAGTGTTGGTTCGGCGCCAATATGGCGAAATCTTATCCACGTACCTCCAAAGCCCGACGGCTTGGAGCCAACGTCACTCAGAGCAAAACTTAACTTCCTTTGGCAGCTACAATGCAATAAAAAGACTTTTTCATAATTCAAAATTCTGTGGAATTTCATAAGATTTGAGCTATCGATTGATATGAGAAATGTTTGAATGAGATTCAGAATTTTATTTTTGCTCTTGTATAATAAAAAACAAAACGATCATTAAAATCTATGAGATTTTTTATAGTGGGAGCACTGAAACTTAGAAAAAGAGCAAAACTTACGTTCTTCTCAAGAGATCAAAGAAGGAAGCGAATAATAATGGTGATCCAGGTTTATGAAATCCAATCTACTTTTTTCTGTCATAGCGCATCAAGAAGTCCGTTTCAAAAATAAGATCGTCCTTAGAATACTCAAAATCATTTTCTCTTATCTTCCTGGTACTTTTGTAGTCAACTGATAGCTCGAAAAGTTTTCGTCATGAGTGAGCTCGTGGTATGAAAGGCTCCCTTTGTACACACTACTACTATATAAAAGATAAGGTTTTACAATCGCAGTCCACTTTTTGCCAACTCCTAGCGGATTTTTTTGGATTACGTAGTTGGATATTGCTTCTGATAGCCTTTTTTAATTAAAAATTGAACTATCACCATAAGAAGTTTTGCGTTGGTATTTTTGAAACGAAAAACACTCAGTCGCCTTGAAAAATTTCTTCTTTCAAAGCATTCAGTGGCATTACAAGGAATGCGCTCGTGAGCTCTTGTCTGTTCTGTAAAAAACCTATTCTACCAAACTATCAATATTCATTTGATAGCCCGAGAAATAGACAATTCAGAACCAAGGTTGACTGTTTGCAAGGACATCTTCTGCTTGGTTCACTAGCGAAAAAATGGTAATTTTGGCGCTAACGGCGATCAAGCCTTGCCATCGATTTACAGCGGATTTCTTGACACGTATTCAATAGATCTTTATGTTGCGAACTATTGAAAAAACGCCTCTTCAACACTTCTTCAATAGTTCGTGCATCTTAGCCGAATTGCATAATGCTGGCATTGTTAAAAACTTATCAGAACATTCATCAACAAACAACAGCGCATAATAACAACATCAAACAAAAAGTACCACAACTTCCATAAATCTTTAGCAATAGATGAGTATCACTCGGTAGTTTTCCGTATCTCCATCCTCTTATGCTTTTGACTATGAACGCATTTTTTGATTTATCCGACGTGTAGGTTTGAACGGTGTCTTCTGTTTCTCATAGGGCTTTTTTGGTATATTTCCGTTATCCCTACCCTGTTTTAACCCTTCAAAAAAGACTTATTATTCGCTCAAATTCTAATGATTATGTAGTCATTTGATAGCACAGATCAAAAGAATTTGAAAGGTTTGCCTGATTTCCAAAAGGGTATTTTGAGATAGAAGAGCAGAAATAAAATATTGTTACTCGTTCAAACATTTCTCGCTGACTCAAGGTTTTCTATCATATTTTTGATAACGAATCGGTATATCAAATTTTGAGGATTCTAAGGACGATCTTAATTTTGAAACGGACTTCTTTATACGCTATGACAGCCAAAAGTAGATTGGATTTCATAAACCTGGATCACCATTATTATTCGTTTCCTTCTTTGATCTCTTGAAGAGAAGTTAAGTTTTGCTCTTTTCCTAAGTTTCAGTGCTCCCAATATAAAAAATCTCATAGATTTTAATGGTCGTTTTGTTTTTATTATACAAGAGCAAAAATAAAATTCTGGATCTCATTCAAACATTTCTCATATCAATCGATAGCTCAAATCTTATGAAATTCCACAGATTTTTGAATTATGAATAAGTCTTTTTATTGCATTGTAGCTACCAAAGGAAGTTAATTTTTGCTCTGAGTGACGTTATCTCCAAGCCGCCGGGCTTTGGAGGTATGTGGATAAGATTTCGCCATATTGGCGCCGAACCAACACTCTTTCACCTGCATATGAACAAGACTTTGCATTAGGCGAACATCTCCACTGCACATCGATTGCCTTTCAATTCTTTTCTGCTGATTTTCATCGAGTTCAATTGATTACGAGCCTTTATGCTTTACCAAGTACTAAAAAAGTCATGTTCCTACAAAAGTATGGCATGTTTTGAATCGAATGTCTGTGCGAGAAAGGTTATCGATTAAAAGTTGCGTTCGGTTCATAGAATTTTTGCGATGTTACGAGCATGTTTTGGGAAAGCCTTTCTGATTGGAACACACCCTGAGCGCCGATTGGGAAACTCAGTCTTTTCTGGCTGTTCATGAGTACAAGGAAGTCTGTTTCAAAAATCAAGAACATTGCTGGAATCCCGGAGATTTGTTCCATCGATTAGTTTTTGAAAGTCTAAGGAAATTGCTCTACTCAGGGAAAAACATCCTAATAAAGAGCAAAGTTTCATTTTTTTTTGTTTAAGCGTAATAGTAAAGCCATTAAAAAAAGCATTCAAATATTCCTAAACTTAGCTATCGAACAATTGCCTGAACGTCAAGAACAATCAAAAATGCAAATTTTTTCAGAGGACAGAAACAGGATGTGGATAACGCATATAATCCAGATTTGCTGCTAAGATGTGGTCTATTTTGTTATGGTACTCTCCATTGGGACACTCCCACGTCCATCGCTGAGAATGATACTTTTGGAATTGTGAGTTACCATAAATGGTTTGAGTTGTCATGATAAACTCAGATTACCTCTCACCCTGATCATTCCATTGTAGTCCATGGGTCCCAATGTGACGTCCTTAAGACGTTCATTTAGGTCCAGTTTTTGTATTGCAATCACCCACAGTGCCTTGGAGAATGTATGATCTGCTCTGAAGACTTTTTCGAGGTTCATATGAATTGCTTCGACATCGTCTTCGTCATAGCTGATGTTAGTGCGTTTGCAACGAAGACGGTCAAAGCAACCGTAATCGTTCGATACGGGTAGTTAGTTGTTCTAAAGAATCGATGTTCACGGTCAAATTCGATTTGACAATTACGCCAGCGCCGCCGACACCTCTGCTACCTCATGTTTCAAGGAACAGTAAGCAATGACATGAGCAGAAGTGACACGTGCTTCGAACCGACCGCCACATAGGCCACATCGTAGGAACTAAAAATGTTATGGAGCTTTCTTCAAATGTAGCAGATAGAACATGAAGATGTATGAGCCAACCAATAATTCCATAGATATGCAGAAATGTCGCTAACAACATTCTACAATAGACAAAGTGACTACTTGTTGACTGCCAACCTTTTGAAGGATCGTGGTCTTGCACTTCTTCATTAAATAAAGTTTAATTTCAGAACCGTTCTCCAAAAGTCATGAATTGCCTCGTTTATTAGTAAGCAGTGTTCTACACACACTTCACTGTAAATAGAATGCATCCAATTTATTTGTGAATACACAAGAGGCTAAACAGTCAGCATATGCAGCACTGAAGATGGAAAACATGCGAGAAAGGCTGCAACACATGAAGTTGGAATCCTCAGAACACGCGATGTCGGGCAATGTAAATAACCTCCAAAAAGCTCTTTATAGGGTAGAAAGAATTTTTGAGGATGTTCGACAGAGCTTTTCCTCAACTGCTGAACGGATGAAATGAACACTCATCTTGCAATTGGTATACTACAACAGGATCACAAAGTGTGATGTTAAAACAATCTCCTTCATAACACTATATATCTTGGCACATGATGCTCACGATTTTAAGCTGAAAGACGAGCTTATAAGGACTATTACTGATGACGTTTTCTCAATGCCTCTCCATATCTTGCAGTTATTAGAAATCTTGTAATTATTATCTTGGCAACATTTGACGACGGTACCATTTCTAATGTCCTTCCCTGTTGGCTCAATTTGCTGGTTCGTGATAGCTAGCTCGCAATAGACAGGTCTTATCACACCTAGAGTTGAAGGCTTTTTGAACGGAATTATTTCATTTTTACTCACTTTATCCCACAGCTTCGACAGTAGTGACTGAGACTTTCACGGGCCTCCCTCTTTGAAGGATTCCTCCCGGTTAGTTGCGAGGGCACGTAACACGTCCCCAGGTGGAGGATAGGGGAATAAACGCGAATCAAAAGCTACTGTGTGCTTACCAGAGACGCAGGTGGATTCAGAGATGAGCTCCCCTGCTTCTGCAGCGCCGACTTGACAAAAACTCTATTTCTACGAGTCAAGTCGGCCAAAAGCCTGCAATCAAGCAGCTGGGAAGTACATGGGAGGCGGTTAGGAGTAGCCCCCAACAAATAAGTTTTTCCCGCTTCTCCGAGAGAGACTGGCAAGCTACTAGTGAATACCCAGCCCCCACGTTCAAAGCCTGGCAAGCTATATGTTGGGTATCAAAATGCCAAAAACAGTAACAAATATGGGCCTTGCTCCCCTGACCCCGAAAGAGCCCTGATACAGCAGCGCTAGGTAGGACGAGTACGGAGAGGCTGCTAAAATCTCAGGGCCAAACTAGGCTGTCAAAATCGAAACGGACTAAAATGACTATCTGCACCTACAATGCAAGAACCCTTGCTCACGAATCCGCTGCAGATGATCTATTGATTTAAGCAAGAAGAATAAGGTACGACGTTATTGTCCTGGAGGCGAGGAGGCGCCATCCTTTTCACGCTGTATATGACACCGGAGAAGAACTGCCATGAAACATACGATAGAAGGTGTCGGCGGCGTTGAGGTTCTTGTCAAATCGAATTTAACCGTAAACATTGATCCGTTCGAACAACTCGCAACCCGTATCTGACGATTGCGGTTGAAACGATGACGTTCTAAGCAGGCTTTGACCATCTTCGTTGCTTACGCACCAACATCAAGCTATGACGAAGATGAAGTAGAAGCGTTCTATGTGAACTCGCACAATTCTTCAAGGAAGATCATACATTCTTCAAGGTCATTGTCCGAGATTTTAACGCAAAAATTGGACCTAGAAGAACGTCTGAGGAACGTCACATAGGAACTCACGGACTAGAATGGAATGAATAGGGTGAAAGGCTATTTGCGTTTATCATGGCGACCCAAACCATCCATGGTGACTCACAATTCCAAAAGCCTCTTTCTCAGCGATGAATGTGGGAGGTTCCAATGGAGAGTATCCTTACGAAATAGACCAAATCTTAGTAACTTGAAGGTTTTGCCTGACCGATATCGCTGTTGCTCCTAAGTTCTACACGGATCAGACCATCGCCTCTTTCGCGCCACGTTCCTTTTTTCGAGGAGAGGAGAGAAAGCCGGTATTTTCAAACAACGAAGTTCCAAACTACCATAAACTGGGATGCATTCAAATCATTAGTCGGTTCTTGGGAAGATACCGCTGCCGATAACATCGACGAAGAATACGATCGACTCGTTGAATATTTCCACAATAGCGCTATGTAAGCCGAGAGTCCTAAGGTCACGTAGAGACGCTTGTCTCCGCAGACACTCGAGCTGATACGTCAAGGTGGAATCGCAAGAGCTACAGGCAACCGAAACCGTACGTCTGAACTTGCGAAACGCTGTAGAGAAGCCATAAAAGAAGACCTCAAAGAGAGAAGAGCTGCAGTCATGGCATAAGCTGCAGAAGCTGAGAAGGGCATTCGCAAGGCCCAGCTAGGTTTCGCCAATTATAAGACCAAGATGGCTGCACTTGAAAGAGCATAAACATGTCGTTCCACCGGTCCTCCCTTCCGGAATCCGACATGCTATATCATCGGTGAAGAAGAGAAGAACACCAGATCAAGACAGGATTAAATCAGAACACCTAAAGAACCTGCCACCAGTTCTCTCAACACCCTGGCTCGGCTCTTCACTCGCTACCTGTCAGAATGCAAGGTCCCTATTCAATGGAAAGCCAGCAGGAACGTACTGATGTTTAAAAAGGGAGACCTTCACGACATAGGCAATTATCGTCCAATCTGCTTGCTGTCCGTTGTCTATAAACTCTTTACTCGAGTCATCCTAAACAGGATTGACAGAACACTGGACGAAGGATAGCCATGCGAACAAGCAGGGTTTCCAAAAAGTTTTAGTACCATAGACCACATCCACACAATTACAAGACTCATTGCAAATTCACGAGAGTACAAACAACCCCTCTGTCTCAGTTTCATCGATCTGAAGAAAGCCTTTGATTGGAAACAGAAGCGGTTATAGAGGCTCTGGATAATCAAGGCGCCCCTTCTCGGTGCATAATAATCCTTCGTGATTTTTATAAGAATTTCACGATCAAAATATCTCCATTCTACGGCAAAATCACTATTGACGTAAGAAGAGGGGTTTGACAAGACGATACAATTTCACCAAAACTGTCACTGCCACTCTACAAAGCGTCATGCAAACATTTGAATGGGACGATATAGGAGTAAATACTGACAGTCGTAATCAAACCATATTCGCTTTTCTGGCGATATCGTTCTCATAACATCAAACATTAGCCAAGCAGAACGAATGTTGACCGATTTCGATAACGCCTATGAAAAGATTGGTCTTCAACTAAATCTAACGAAAACATTGTTCATGAGAAACGGATGGGTTTTGATTGCCCCATTCACTCTCAACAGAACGAAGATCTCCGAATGCTCCAGTAACGTCTGTCTAGGTCGCAAGATCAACATGATGAGCGACCTAGCTCCAGAGTTGAGCAGGAGGAAACGAGCGGCTTGGGGAACGTTTAAGAGCATCGCAGATGTAGTGAAGAGGACTAAAAACATCCGACTCCGTGCGCACTTTTTCGACTCGACGATTATCCCTGCCCTAACGTATGCGGCAGAAACCTGGTCGTTACGTAAGCAGGATAAGAGGTCACTCGGCGCTACCTAACGCGCAGTCGAAATGTTGATGCTAGGAGTGTCTCGTATCTCGCAAATGAGGGAAAGGATCCAAAGTTCCGACCTACGTCAACGATCAAAAATCAGAGACGCCGTTCTACACGCCAGGATATTGAAAACAAGGTGGCCCGGACACGTGATGCACTCCAACGACAACCGATGGACGAGAGCCGTTACCGGCTGAATTCCTCGGGTCGTCAAACGCTTCAAAGGAAGACCATCGACCCGTTGCTCAGATTTCTTCACGAAAGCGATGGGAGAAGGATATGATGCTCAGCGAATCCCTAGAGCGAGGAGGAAGCACTTGGTTACTCTTGCACGCAACAGGAAAAAATGGAAGAGTTGCTGGTACCCGCTCGAATCACTCGGCGATCAACGGAATGGCAGGTATGACAGGTGATCCCACAGCTCCACTTTATTCTCGCTGTGCGGATCTCACTACTTCTAGCATGCAGTCACTTTTTGATCATCTTAAATGTCGTAGATTTGTAACTGAGCACGTTTCTCGAGAATATCTACTCTGAGGCGCTGCGTAAGGGCTTCGTTATTGACTGGACAGTGTTGGAAGTGGGAATCAGCCCTGCGCCGCGACGAGTACCTCAACGACTCGCCCCTCTTCCTCGAACGGCAACACTCCCTGTACCTAAGTATCCTACGTTTGGTCGAAATTGATCAAGAGTGATGTAATAGGTTGCATCGGTGAATTCAACCGAATATTTCATAAAACTTACATGTACTTCCCGTTTGATATTGTAAACAACGTTACAATGAAAGTAGTATATACCTCTAATGAGCAAGATAACTACATGCAGAACAGCTTGCCAGTAGTACAAGAAATAATCTGTGATGCATAGCACAAATGTACTTGTAGGTAACAAAAGAGACATTCTATGATGCTGAGCACGAAGCTTATAAACCAAATTTCATTTATTCAAAAGTGCAGAATAAAGAGCGCTTATAGGGCTGACAAATAGTTGATAGTTAGTTTGCTTATAAAGGAATGTTATTGGTAATACTACTGACTCTCCATGGAAAGAGTATTTAAGCTTGAGATGTCATGTACTGTTTGCTAAATCCAAAGAATGATCCACGACTCTTTATTATGTATGGTGTGGCCTACGTGGTGGGTCGCCTAACAGCAGCTTTCGTTACCATTACTGCTTTACGTGCACGTTTTGCATGAGGGAAAGTGTTGTCTCTGTCGTCTACTGTTTACATTAGCAAATAACTAAACTTCTTTCGTAGCCACTCATGTTATGGTAGGACCAAACCTGCTCATATGGAGCAGGTTTGACCCCTCTGCTACAACACGCAGCATATATACATTGGCACCGATCGCTTACGCGGCAGATACTTTCTGTTGGCGCGTGCTGCAGTGGAAATAAGGGCATCTAATAGGTAAAGTGGGGTTCTCGAAAGGCAGTATTGCCATTGATTGATAAAATGTCACAGAATAATACTTCATAAAGCGCCCATGTGTAGAAAATTCTTGATGTTTAAACGAGAAAATCACATCCTTCCTGAAAGGGATGACCGATTGGTTTTGTACCATCTGTATGATGGTCCATGTAAGACAAAGATTTGCCAATATGTCGTAAAGATAGAGACGGGGCCTGTATGAGCTTAGGTAAATTATACCATATCTCTTGTATAATATGTGGTATGTAAACATAGGAAAACGAGGAAATCTTTTGAATCTAAATCAAAAACCACTTAAACGGAAAGTCGAAAACTAGTACAGCGGTGAGGACTGTGAGCTGGCAGCAAAAATCCTAGGCAAGAATCAAAACGCTAAAGCAAGTTCTACCGAGGCTTCTTGGACAAGCCACAAGAGTCCAAAAATAAGAGAGGAGGGTATAAGATTTGGGATATATATTACACCGTACCTCGAATTCATACTCTAGCGCAAGTAAAGAGGTATTTTGCACTGTAAAACAGTACATCTATGATCCTCAAATAGAATCTCAGCTGGGGGCTTCCATGTGATAGCCAGATTATTAACCAATTTTCCACTGAATTTCTACCACACTAGGGAATATTGACTATTTGTCTTTAAGTAAGTTGATGATTTCTGCAAATCGCGGATTCCTTGCCATGTGTTATAGCATCTACATTGTCAACAAAAATCAACCCGTTCATGACGGCTTGCACCTGTGCCAATACACGATTGGTCGAGGACCCTTCTCACTAGTCACATATTTTCCAATTCTTTTCAATATTTGTTCAAAGCCTCAAGTTTCGACAATTTCAGTAATGCGCAAGATTTCCGAAACTGTCTTTTTGTTGCATCGTAGCATTAGAATATAATTATGCTTGACGCTCGATTTGCCTTATTTGCTCGGCTGAGATTCGCGGCTACCCTCTCGCTGTACGTTTTATAGTTATTTGATTTCACAAATCTCTGCAGTTCCTATGATAAGAGGCATTCTAAGCGACTTATGAAGAAGGCTGTGAGAATGAAAGAAAATTACGTACCGCGTTCAAAGAAATTGTTTTGTCGCTCGCACTTTGGATAGGGATTATGAGCACTCCTAAGTGAAGTTCATGTGTTCAAGCACTATTGTTCTATGGTGATAGATTATTGAACATAAATGCCTAATAGTTATTTTTAACCATATATATGTTCGGTCATAGGCACTTATGCAATACAGTACACGTAATTCGTCTTGCAGCCTCGTCAGTTGCATGGTGCTTTTTGTATGAGCTCATGCATGTGCCTGTTGAAAATAAAAAACACGAATGAAGTTTTTGAGATTCTAGCCATTATACTTTTTAGTACACAGAAAATCAAAGAGCGCGTTTCACTTAAGGACTCGAGCAAACGTGCGGATAATGGAAATGAAATTTGGTACACTTAGATTACTTTCGGCTGTTGCAGCGTGATGAAAATTTTTTTCGAAATCAAAACCATTGATGGAATTGTCGAAATTGAAGCTATCGAATTTTTATTGAAAGTCTCAAGAATAAGCTTAATTCAGCGAGAAATCTTTGGGTAAGAAACATGAAAATGTTTAAATAAGGAACACAAAGGTATAATGATACAAAAATAAAAGCCAAAGAGCAATCGAGTGGGAAGCATTGTAAGTTCGGTGATAATTTCACTTGACTTAAAGTGTAAATCGTTCGTCTTCTCTACCTCTTTGTAGGCAGAGTGCGGACTCCCGAGAGGATTGACTAAAAAGATTCAAAGGCGACAGGTTTTGCCCGACTAGCGAGACTGTAAGGTTGAAACAAGTCTATCGGGCTGTACAAGAGCCCTTACCAGACCACATGACATGTTGGCTCAAATAGTAATTATGACATATATAAGAAACATAAATTTATTTTACTGTTCATTTTAAGTGTTTCCTTGAAACCACGCTCAAATTTAAACGTATTACATATTGTTATCTGGGCCAACTTGTCATGTGTTCTGTTAATGGGCTCTCGTGCAGCCCGATACACGTGTTTCGACCTTGACAGTCCCGTCATTCAATCAGAACCCTTCGTCTTTTAGCCAATCCTCTCGGGATGATCTTCTTACACTAAGAGTAGGCGAGACAAACGAATTACACTGCACTGCCCTTAAGTGCAGATCACAAGATCGGCAGTGTTGTGCACTCGATTTCTCTAGCCGGTATTTTGAAATATTTTAATAATAAATATGAAAGATATTACCAAACAACATATATGAGATGTCAGGATTCCTTTTATTTCACCGCCCTTTGCCGTGGTGTGATGTTACACTATACCCAATGATGTAGAGTGGTGTGCAAAAGCTTTTACGCCAGTTGGGATTCAAACTCACATTTTCCTCTATGAGGGAGCGCGTGTTGAACCGCTACACCACTGCCGCCCATTTTGACGCCACTCTTTCTACGGTAAAACACGTTATCTGTCAACAGCCAACCATTCACGATGTGGCATGGGTGGTCGCCATCGACACTGAACCCACTGATGCTGGTAGAGAGTCTCAGTAGTCAACCAGGATTCTTTCAAATTATGGCCGAAATTCATAGTCAATAGCGACCACCCATGCCAGACAGCGAACGGTTGACTGTTGGCAGATAACGCGTTGTGGCGTAGAAAGGGTGATGTTGAAACGGGACTCCGTAGTGCAACGATTCAACACGCGCTCCCGGATGGAGTGAAATGTGGGTTTAAATCTCACCTGACGCAAACGTTTTTGCTCACAATTCCACATCATTGGGTAAGTATGAGATAAGTTAGGATCTGAGTGTGGTGTTCAGAAAACACTGGAATTGAGCGGGTATAATCTATTTCAAAATATCAGTCAAATAACAACCAAATTCACAACACTGTCGATTTGATGAATTTCACTTGACAGCAGCGCAACGTAAATCGTTCCTCGTCTCTCTCTCTTAGTTTTGGAGTGGAGCACCTTGAGAGGATTGGCTAAAAGACGAAGGTTTCTGCCCGATTGACGAGAGCGTCAACGTCGATACACGCATATCGGGCTGAACAAGAGCCCATTTAAAGGATTACATGACAAATTGGCTCAACTAACAATTGTGTGATGATTTTGCTCTTATTACACCAAACAAAAAAAAACACCAAACAAACACACAAAAAAAACAAACACCAAACAAGAATGTTAGAGCACACCAAACAGGTTAATTTGGAAATGAGGTGACTTTTCGACTTCTGCGAGAATCAAACTACCGACCGAATACGAGAACTTAGGAGAAAGGTCAAAAAAGCGTCATCATTTTTGAGGCGTCGAACTGAGGCGGATGATGAAATTGATCTAAAGTTTTGTAAAAGTAATTTGATAATAGGATTAACCACGTGCCAAAAAATTCCTTTTTTTCTATGAGGAAAGCACATCGTCGCAGAAAGTCGCTCATTTCTGACTGATATTAAACCTTTTATCAATTTTACTCAAGTTCATATAGTCTTTTGAAAACTTGTAAAGTTTGCAATTCTGTACCTATCTTATAAGAAAACATTTATGATATGCTGTACTAACGAAAAAAAAACATGGGAAACGAGACCGATTCAATGGATGCGTGTACATTGCATTGCAGCTATATCACTTCACCACATGCACGTTGTTTGTTTGAGTGAGGGACAAACTTCATTTTCTCTCAAAGATCTAATAAACATTCTCACCACTGCACCATATATTATAATGCATCTACTTCCGTAATTAAACGTATTGCAAATAGGAAATAAAAAGGGTTCTAGACTTCCAGACGAGTGTTGAACAACGCCTCATCAACACCCGGTCATCTGTTACCCTCTAGACTACTGTGACCACTGCTTCGATAACTTATGACGGTTTTTGATAAATAATTTCATTGATAATGTTAGACATAGGTCGATCGAGTATAAAGGTACGACCCTGTATTCGAGAAGTGCACCATTTCGACAAATATGATTCAAATCGACAATGAACACCAACATAGCATAGACTATCGGCTGCGTACGACTGTTGAGGAGAAAGCTTCTGTGAAGAAGCGGAATCTGACGGACTGTGAACAGGTCTAGGTACATAAGCAAGAAAATATTGAGATACAACAAGATAATCCTCGTTGCACAATATTATTGTCTTATTTGCCTCTTTTGTCCGTAGTCATGTTTTGTTTGGTGCTGGATTCTGAAGTTATTTTGACTCATTTGAGAAGGAAACAGGCCACCATCTCTTTGAGCTAACAACACCAGCTGCTCTCGTCATTAGAATTTTTCCAAGTTTTTTGTTGCCTTGATGAAAACAAAAGATGCAATTTATTACTGTTATCCGTCTTCACAGCGTTTTTTTTCTGCTGAAGCCAGTACTTCTAACACTCGATTCGCTCTTGTTCTTCTTCTTGAATGCCGTAGAAGACTGGTTGAGCACTCTCTTTCCGACTCAGGGATATCCTGGCAGTGGCGCTCCAAAAGGCGATCGTTGTTGACCACTGGAGGGTGTTAGGGGTGGGGTTCCACCCCAGGCGCACCGCGACGATCTTCACAAGCATGGTTACGGCACCTTCACAGAGAAGTAGAGAGGGTGGAAAGGAAAGAAAGATTACAGTGAGGGAATTGTTGGTATTTTTTCATTGTGAAACTGTATTGATAGGGGAAAACTGTTTACATCATCGTTTTCGTTCTCGTTCGTTTTTTCCATTTTAAGAACTTTATTAATGAACAAAGCTCATCACATCATTGCTTTCTAATAAGAACACAATCCGATGGCTAAATTGCAGTTGTTAGGACCAGTTGGACATGCGCTGCAAACTGCACCAATCGTGTAAATGTTTTGTCCGACCACGTTCACTCTGAAGCAAGACGTATCATTTTTCAGAATTTGGGAAAGCAAATAATTGTTAAAGCCTTACGGATCGCGATACATGCAAGAAGTGAAATAAAATCCATTGCATAGAACAGTTGCGCAACCCACGAATCTGTTCGATCCCCAAAGAACCTGCAAAAGGCTTGTACTTCGATGTCAAATATCTCTCTGGCTAAGGTTTTTCAGGTGATGTTGCATACCTTGGTAACTCTCGTAACCGTTCTTCGCGTACGTTGGAATACTTGAGGCGTCAAAATCATGTTCGAAGGAATACCATTCCCACGAAGTTCAAAAATAAAGCTTGCAATCGCCTATATGAGTTGTGTGATTACTGCAGACACAACACTCAACACTAAGATTTTGCACTTAATCGAAACATAGCGATCCATACAACCTTCCTGATTATTACTGCAAAATCCGTCTACGATACCATAGTGATTTCGATCTTTCGTAACTCACATTCTGAATGGCCCCCAACAAATCAGTTGCAGTCGTTTCGAGGATATGAATATTTTCACTGTAACCTGGTCTAGCAAAAGGTGAAAGCTCTCGCCTGTCGCATGATGCCGCATGGAAAAGTGCCAGCTGTTCTGCTTGGCAGTCATACTCCTAAAAGGTACTATCTGAAGCAATACTGTAAAAAAGACGCTTAGCGAAAAGTTTGTAATCCTACCATCAAATCCATCCGTGAGGCCGGTGGTGCGTTTTCGTTTGCATACTCACCGTTTCTTGCTCGCCCTGTGGCAACTAAGGATCTAAAATTGAGGGCTTCTATTTCTTCAAGAAAAGCATTTTTTCTTTTTTCCTTTCATTAAACTTTGCGCTGATTGAAATGTCATAAACGCTTCCAAAACACTAATTTAAAGATATATAGACTTTTCTGGCTCTCTTTTGCTTGAATTTTGACTTCGAATTGGATCGTATTTGAAGTTAGCGTCTTTTACTTCATGACCTTACGTGAGCTTGTTAATTGGAGATATTGCTTCATCTGGAGTGTATATCTACATTACCTGAAATTGTTGTGCATTCCTAGAGCTACTTCTCTGAAAGTGGTCGTGAAAGCTCTGCTTGGGCAATCAGTGCTTCTCCGTCTGGTCGTTGTTGTTGTTGTTGTAGTGGTGGTGGTAGTCGTTGTTGTCGTTGATGGCGTTGTCGTTGATGGCGTTGTCGTTGTTGCTGATGGTGATGTCGTTGTAATTGTGGTTGTTGTACTAATGTTCATAGAGACATCACAGAGCCCGTTCACACAGACTCCACTACTATTTCCAGAAGAACATTGCTGGCCATCACGACACGGCTGTCCAGGGGTGTAGGCTTCTTCTCCCTCTTGCACGTTTCTATACTACTATCATATGAGAATCGTTTTTTGACAGCAATCTGGCTCTTTGCTCACTCACGGTGCTGAGAATACACATGCAATAGGTGTACCATTGGTGCAGTTCGTAGCAGTAGAGCATCCAAAAGCACTTGTGTTTGCACGAATAAACTAAGAATATCTTACTTCACAGATTATCATGACTGACATAAAATAAAAAATAAAACTCACGTTGAAAAATTCTAGAACAGGTCCTCCTCTAGTACTGTTTAAAATGTTGCCAGTTGGAATTTCAGGAGGGGTCATCATCCATCTAAAGAGCACACTCTGAAGAGGATTGCTTAGTCTCAGTTCGCTAGACGACCCATTTCGGATGCTGTAACAATATACTTAAGTGGAATAATTTCAGAAGGCCATTTTCCAACTTTAAGCAGCCTTTTCTCGTACTCACAGGAAATAATTGACCCCGTTATTCGCCAGATTTGGCCCCCTCTCTGTGCAGTTCACTGCAGCTTGATGAGCTATTTCTTCTAAACCGCAATCCCACGCCTAAATTATTAAACAATGAGATTCACCTTTCAAATGTTTATCTTACCTCGACGTAAATTCGTAGTGGAGTCAGACAGAATACCTACCATTCTTCTCATTTGAGATGTAGGCGGCAATACTAAGTAATTGCCCGCACCGACGATTGCACGTATTGTATTAATAAAGATGAGAGCTGATGTTCGGTTTGTGTCGTTTAGCGGCAAATTTGTCGGACAGTTAAATGCTTAAAGAAAGCCAATTTGTTCTTTTCAACATTTTCAGTACCATTTTCGACATCTATACAAAGCTTAGTGAGCAATGAATTGGAATGACACTTACGTGCTTCAAACCGTTCACCACATTGCGCAATCGGTAAGAGCTGAAAAAAGTAGCAAAACATCTCTTGGATGTAGATAATGAAAGTAAGTTTGTAAAACTGAGCCAACCACTCCACAAACAAGCAATAGTGCCACTGACAACATCCTCTGATGAGCGAAAGTGACCAACGGCTGCCTCTTATCCTTATAAATGACCGTCATTTTGCACTTTTGTAATAGATAAAACTTTAATTTGGAAGCTTTTGCGCCGATTATCATAGAATATCTCTCTTACTATCTGATAAGTGCTGATGTCCTAAGCATGAGAGAGTATTCATTTCGACTGGTAGGTGGTGTCATGCATGCACTTATCTTACATTCGAATAGAATACATCATTTTCATCGCGAAATTAAAAGATATACAAAATATCAAAAAGGAAGTACATGTAGAACACGTAGTTATCAAAATCATTTGCTAGATTCATTGATACTGCCTAACGCAGTTCCTGATGGATAGTCGGTGAAGTGATCGCGTTCATTAGTTCTGCTTGAGGACAACATTATCTCAGTTGTCATCCTCCAAGATGGCTGCCTTGGGATTTTGGCATGAAGCAGCGACTTAACCCACAAATTAAGAACAATGAGAAGGGTAGGTAAACCAGCGGATGAACGTGATATACTGACAATTGATTTGAGAAAAAAATGAAATATCAGCTAACTGTGGAGAGGT
>JAHQIW010003208.1:0-54128 GCA_019055375.1 Parelaphostrongylus tenuis
GGATATGCAAATACCACAACATAAACAACGGAAACAATGCTTGTTCAAACCCAGATGACAGGATACTCCTAAACCATTCGGAATCCTGCTTGCTCAATAAAGTGTCCTCATCTATGGTCTTCGATATGCGTAAAAAGATGATCTTTCTGAAAAGCATGTGAAGTGTACCTAACAAGATCTGTATACAGTGACTGCAAGAAATCTTTTCTCTCACCCTTTTTGAGTAGGATGACTGTGTGAAAAATCCCTCACTAGTGTGGCACTTTGTCTTCCTGAAGACATGATGTGTCACGGCCTGCGTTAGCTATATGCAAAGTATGTTCACCAGCTCGAACGAAATTGGTTTCCGACTTGAACTTTCAAAGGCTAGAATATCAAATGTTCTCATCAATAGAGATTCTGGTGTCTGAGACGGGGGTTGTCGACGAAAAAATTGCTGTTGGACTTTGCAGTTATCAATTCCAGACCATGACGGGATGTAATAATGACCTTGCCTATAATCATCAGATCGAATAGCAAAACATAGCAGTTACACGATCTCGACGGCATTTTTTTTTCAGATTAACTATTGCTTGTGATGCTCCTAACAACTTTTTTGCTCATATCGATGTTGATCCTCCAACAAAGACGTTTAACAGCTGTCCTTTATCATCAATCTACTCAGGTGTGTTGAAGAATGGTAATTACAGTTCTTTCTTTTCGAGCAACTACTTATTGGTATTGGAAATACGATTCAGATTTTTGCTTGGAGAACTTATTCTATGATTGGGCACGCGTTTTGAGTCTACCGCTAAGCAGCTCGTAATATTTGATCGCGTCTTTCTTTATCTGGCACTGATAAAAGAGAATTTTGACGAAAACGTTATCGTCATGCACAGCTTGTTTTGCTCTTTTTTTTAACACGTCGCAACATATCCCTTCCAAAGTGCGATTAATCCTTGGACCAAGAGAAATCGCCAGAGTCTCGGTTGTAGCGCTTTGAAGGAGAAGATGACTATGTAGTCATTCGATAGCATAGATTATAAGAATTTGAAAGGTTTACTTGATTCCCAAAAGGGGTTATTACTTAGCTAGAAGGAAAAAAATAAAATTTTGCTACTCACTCAAACATTTCTCGGTGACCTGAGATTTTCTATAATATTTCTAATAATCAACGGTAGATAAAATTTTGAGTATTCTAATGATGATCTCAGTTTTGAAACGGACTTGTTGATGCGATATGACAGCCAAAAGAATAATGGATTTCACGAAACTGGATCATCATTACTAATCGCTCCTTTCTTCGATCTCTTGAGAAGAACGCAACTTTTGCTCTTTTTCTAAGTTTCAATGCTTTGTCAATACAAACATTCTCATAGATTTCAATGGTCGCTCTGTTTTTAATATACAAAGGCAGAAAGAAAATTCTGATTCTTATTCAAACATATCTCGTTGAGCATAGGTTATGGTTTAGACTTTATATCATTTGTTAACCTAAATCTTATCCATTTCCACAGCATTCTGAATGATAAAAAAGACTTTCAAATGCGTTGTAGCTGTCAAAGAAATATTAGGTTTCGCGCTGCGTGACGTCGTCGTCAAGCCAGCGGGCTTTGGAGGTATGTGGATAAGACTTCACCATATTGGCGCCAAGCCAACACTCTTTTACCTGCACATGAACAAAATTTCGCAACAGGCGACACAACTCCACTACACATCGATTGCCTTTCAGTTGTTTCCTGCTGGTTTTTACGGAGTTCCCTTAACAACGAGCTTCTATGCTTTACCAAGTACTGAAAAAGTCATGTTTCTACATAAGTATGGCGTGTTTTAAATCGAATGTATGTGTAAGGAAGTTCATCGAATAAAACTTGCGTTTGGGGCACACCTTGACCTCCAAGTGGGGAACCCAATCTTCTTCAGGCTGTTGAAGAGTACAAGGCAGTCCGTTTCAAAAATCAAAAACGTTGCTGGAATGCCTGGATTTGATCTATCGATTAGCTTTTGAAAGTGTAGAGAAATTGCTTTACTCAGCCAGAAATATTTTATTAAGGAGCAAAGTTCATTTTTTTTGCTTCAGCGCAATAGTAAAGCCACTTGAAAAAATAGAGCACTTAAATTTTTCTGATTTCAGCAATAGGACAATTACCTGAACGTCAAGAACAATCCAAAAATGCATTTTTTCTGAAGGGTCGCAACAAGGTGTGGGCAGCGCATGTAATCCAAATTTGGTGAATCCAATCTTCTTTTGCCTGTCACAGCACACCACGGAGTCCTTTTCGTAAACCAGATACATTTTTGGAATCCTCGGGATTTGTTAACCGGCTGTCAAAATTCGAGAGGAAAAACTATGGTCAGCGGGACATAATTGAATGAGGAAGAAAACTTCATTTTTGCTTTTCTAGCGCAATAGCGAAGCGTATTCGGAAATGAGATAAACCGCTCAAATTTCTTTGATTTGAACTATGAAATATTATTGAATCATTAAAATTACCTGCCACCTGTCGTGTGACCTATTGTCCCGTTGATCGTCGAGAGACTCAAGCGGCCATTAGCAACACTTCGATTTTTCCCTATAGCGAGGGAAGAGTACCCAGTGAGTCGTCTTTGCTCCTGGGATTTGTTGAACATCATATCCTTCCTTATTAGCGTCCATAAAGCACCATCAAAACGACCGGAAAGTACGTTTTTTGCAAAGGGTCGAAGCAGGGTGCGAGCAACGGAAATGTACCGTTTTTTTCCGCGATGTAACAGTCAATCGGTGGGGAAACGGTTCAGCACACGCTCCCGGAAAGATTGAGATCTGGATTCGAATCACGGCTGACGCAAATGTTTTTGCACAGCACTCTACATTATTGGGTATATTAAAAGTCTAAAAGCTGGAATCTCAAATCTTAAGTTATCGAATGATTACCAATAGTTCAGAGAAAGAGCTCCGTTTTGCGAGAAAAACTCGAGTGTGAAGAGCGCTAGCCAGACATTCAAGCTTTGGAATGATTACGAACACTCTCATGAAAAGTACTTGTCTAGCGAAAGAAGTCGGTTTTTGATCTCGTGCAGTCTAAAAAACGTACCGAGCTTTCTACTGTCCGATCCAAAATTTGTATGCTCCGTCTTTCTGCTGAGGTTATAAAACTATTTGACTGAGTACATTGTGAATCAATTGACTTTTCCAGACTCTGAAGAAGGCGAAACTTGCCAAAACGTAACCATTGCATGTGCCTGTATTGTACTGAATAAATTGCCCGTTAACAACCTTGTCTCCGCTGAATAAGAAAATTACGGATCTCGTCGTAAGTACCCTTCCCCCTGATGATTTGCTGTCAAGGATTTCATGCCAACACATCATGGATGTCCGACTGCACAGTCATTTTTGTAGATCTGCTTCACAGCTACTTTGAAATTGTAGTTTTCCATAGCATTTCACGGAAAGTGTTGCTTGAGGCATTTGAAAGCCCTATGTGTTACGGTGAAAGTGAAGCACCTAAAATTTTCAAAGGAAGCTAAAAGGGATCTCAAGTGGCTGAAAGAACACTGTGATAGTAATTTGAAGCTATCACAATCAATAAATCTTGGCACAATGTCCCGTTGATCGTCGAGTGACTCGAGCGGGTACCAGCCAACTCTGCATTTTGCCCTATCGCGCGTGCCAGCAGTAGCCCCAGTCGGGTCTCTTATACCTCGGCTGTAGCGGATTCGCTGTGCATTCATACCTTTTCTTACTATCGCTTTCTGTGACAGAAAGAAATCGGAACATCGGCGGTACCGTCGGTCTTCCTTTAGAGCGCTTGACATGTCCCGAGGAATCCAGGTCGGTAACGCTCTCGTCCATCGGTTGTCGTTGAAGGCGCATCACGTGTCCGGCCCACCTTATTTTCGATATCCTAGCGTCTAGAACGGCGTCTCTGATTTTCGAGCGTTGACGTAGGTCGGAACTTCGGATCCTTTCTCTCATTTGCGAGATACGGATACTCAAGCATCGACCTTTCGAACTGCGCGTTCGATAACGCCAAAAGATCTCTCATACTGATTATGTAGCGATCAGGTTTCTGCTGCATACGTTAGGGCAGGATAATTTTTGGGTGGTTAAAAGATGGACGCGGAGTTAAATGCTCTTTTTCCTCTCACTACATCTTCGATGCTCTTGAAAGTTCAAGCAGCTGGTTTCCTCCTGCTCATCTCTTGAGCTAGCGCAGTAGCTTTTCTAGCGCAATAGCGAAGCGTATTCGGAAATGAAATAGACCGCTCAATTTCTTGATTTGAGGTATGAAATATTACCGGATCTTAAAATTACCTGTCACCTGTCAAGAGACCTGTTGTCCCGTTGATCGTCGAGATTTCATACCAACACATCATGGATTTCCGACTGCACAGTCATTTTTGCAGGTCTGCTTCACGGCTACTTCAAAATTGTAGTTTCCATAGCACTTCACGGGAAGGTTGCTCGAGGCATTTAAAAGCCCCATGTGTTACGGTGAAAAAAGCACCTAAAATTTTCAAAGGAAGCTGAAAGGGATCTCAAGTGGCTGAAAGAACACTGTGATAGTAATTTGAAACCATCACAATCACTAAATCTTGCACAATAGCTTTCGCTGAAGGTGGTGATAGTGATAGAAGCGAAATAAAGACAATTATTCAAAAATTTATTTATTTAGAATCGGAATAGCTAAGAATTAGTTATGTGGAAACCACAACGGACATTTTGATCGAACATGATTCAACAATATCTTTTTTTGTCCAATTCTGTATTATATATATATTGCAAACCGTTTTTTGCACATCCACTGTATAATCGAAAGAAATCTGAATTATTTCTAACAAATTCTAAAGGCTGGAATTTTATCTGTGACAAGATTCACTTCTGCTGAACAACTTCTAAGAATTAACACTGAGACTATAGAACATAGAGCGAAAGCTTGAAATAATGGAGACAGTAGATGAGATTGCTGCGCAGCGTGACCTTCGAAGTTCAGGTAGGGTCTTTTTTCTCCATTTTGAAAGAAGTTACGAGTTTATCTTATCATTTCGTTGATCCAGCACACTCTCTCAAGATCTGAATACATACATATATATATATATATATATACATATTTATATACATGACTCATATCTATGAAGTATGATACTTGTTCACAACGCAGTCTAGCGCTCAATCAGTTGTATCAAGTTGTATAGAATATAATCTGATATGAATCTTTCAGTTTTGATGTTCTTTCGTCATATACAATATTCAAAACTTAACATTGTAATTGAAAATCAGAGGATAATGATAATTTGGCAGATTTGATGATTCACACTGCATATATCAATTCATCGGTAACTTTCAGCAATTTCTAAATTATTGGCGATCTCTAGGCGTCGAGACCATTACGGAATCATAGAACAGACTATGTTCTGTCGTTCAATAGGCAAAAACGCTTTTATTATTCACTTGTGCTCTGTGAACATTAATCATTAATCCGTTCCATAAGTTCTCTAGCACTAGAGCAAGAAACGCCAAATTTATTAGCCAGAAGTAGCTACAATTGCATGATCTAGTATCGTTCAACTGCGCATTCTCTTGCAAGCGTTTCGGTATACAATTTTCCTAGACTTCCTTGGAGACGGAATTGTCTTGGGATCAAATTCTCTTGCTTCCTGTGGACGACCCGAGCGCGACTGATCCTCCAAACTGTTCTCTCTGACTTTTAGCTTCGCGAACCACGTCCTAGTCGTTTCTTCTGCGGACACATCATTCCCACAAGCTCTATTAATCTAGCGCGCCGCTTCACAGGAATTTTCCCCTGCCCACCATTCGTGCATGAGAAGCTTGCGAACTTGTCTCCAAGACAGCTCCATTTTAAATCAAGAATAAACGAGTCATGTACTAAAATGTTCACAAAAAGTCCGCGATTGAACATTGCCAAAGTTATGCAATTTAACCGCTTGTGGTCGATAAATTTAATGCTTTTGCCCTAGCGCCAAAATTGTGGAGCGACTTAATATCGTGGCGAATTTTGTCACTGGATATGTGCCTAATTTGATGCTCTGCACACTTTTTTTATTTAGTTCTACACCTATAAAGTGTTCTTCTTAACGTCGTCCAATTACCGCTACTACAAAAGACTTTAAAAAGCACGTATATATGCGTATGTGGTCTTGAGGATGTGGTCTCACCAGACCACATCCACACGATTACGAGACTCATTGAAGTTCCACGAGAGTACAAACAACCACTCTGTCTCACTTTCATTGATCTGAGGAAAGTCTTTGATTCAGTGGAAACAGAAGTGGTCATAGAGACTCTGGATGACCAGGGCGTCCCTACTCGGTACTTAATGATTCTTCGTGTGCTTTATAAAGATTTCACGACCAAAATATCTCCATTCTACAACAATATCACCACTGACGTAAAAGAGGGGTTCGGCAAGGCGATACGGTTTCGCCAAAACTATTCACTCCCACCCTACAAAACGTCATGCGAACATTAGAATGGGACGATATGGGAGTGAAAATTCACGGTCGACAATTAAACCATCTTCGCCTTGCTGACGATATCGTTTTCATAAAACCAAACATCAGCCATGAGGAACGAATTTTGACCGATTTCTATAACGCCTATGGAATTGGTCTACAACTAAATCTAAAGAAAACGATGTTCTTGAGGAACGGATGGGTTTCGAATGCCCCATTCACGCTCAACGGGACGACAATCTCCGAATGCCCCAGTTACGTCTATCCAAATCGTGAAATCAACAGATGAACGACCTATGAGCAGGAGAAAACGAGCGGCTTGGGGAACGTTTAAGAGCATCGAAGATGTAGTGAAGAGGACAAAAAACATCCGACATCGTGCCCACCTTTTCGACTCGACATTTATCCGTTCCCTAACGTATGCAGAGAAACCTGGTCGCTACGTAAGCAGGATGAAAAATCGCTTGGCGTTATCGAACGCGCAGTCAAAAAATCGGTGCTGGGGGTATCCCGTATCTCGCAAATAAGAAAAAAGATGCGAAGTTCCGACCTATGTCAACGATCGAAAATCAGAAACGCCGTTCTACACGTTAGGATATCGAAAATATGGTAGGCCGGACACGTGATGCGCTTCAAGGACAACCGATGGACGAGAACCGACTAGATTCCTTGGGACGTCAAGCGCTCTAAAGGAAGACCACCGACCCAATGGTTCGATTTCTTCAGGAAAGCGATAGAAGAAAGATATGATGCTCAGCGAATCTCCAGAGCGAGGTGAACCCGCTGGGCTACTCTTGCACGCGATAGGGAAAAATGGAAGAGTTGCTGGTACCCGCTTGAATCACTCGACGATCAACGGGGCGACGGGTGGTGCATGTGATATAGGCGTATGCTGCCGTCCACCACTACATCAGAACCTCTCAATGAGTCAATTGCTTCTGACGAAAATTCTCCGCCATTTGCACCAATGTGAGTGATTCCTTTTCTGCGTAGGTTGTTTCATTACGTTTATTTGGGATTATTTATAGTTACATTTGACTAAAATGGGCTGCAGAAAAATTGTGAGCGAGAAGTGACAATAGTATCCTAGAACACATAGTGGAAGTTTGCCGTTTTATTGACTTCATCATACCAAATTTTACCATAATTCGGATATACCCAAGGGCGCGTCTGGCGTAGTGGTTAGGGATGCTCTGCGACACATGTAATCGATCAATTGATTGTCGATGGTGCGATCTTGTGCTCACGGCTAACAAAGCTTTCTATCCTTCCGCGGCCGGTGAATTTGTATCAGAGTTGCCTGGGAGGATAGCAGTACTGACTTGATACATCGGTAGGCCATCGCGAGTCATTGTGAAGGACAGATATGCATTCAGTCATCTCAAACAATTTTAAAAACTTAAGACGAATGCATGGCGCATCCTTCAAAGGTTGGGCAACGTCAAGGGCTATATCTTCTTCTTTTTAACCAAGTACACCCATCTGTTCTTTCAAGCCAATCAAGTTTTACACCCTGACACAGTCTCAAAGTGATTGCTATGTTAGATTTACAAAATGTGATAAATTCATATTTGCTCAAAGATATGCTTGCCACTGTATGTTCTAAGAGAAATTGTACTCTCCAATGATTGTGTAGGAGTGTAAACATAGTGCTGATTGTAATTGTTGTGGATGCTCTTTGGGAAGCTTAACGTGCATATTTTTGTGAAAATTTATAATGAATTCAATACGGAAAAGCTCACTTTTTGTAGATTGATGAAAGGTCGCTAGTAGTAGAATTTGTGAGCAGAAATATGCTAAATATGTAATCTGAAAAAGACTTTTGTCATGCATCCATGTGATCTTGAACCTGCTCGATCGCCTGCAGGCAACCAATGATCTTGAGGAGGTCGGCGACAAAGGCGAGTGGTATCTTGGAAAACAATGCACTCGTCACGGATTCTGACACTGGTGATAGTGACTCAGACGATGAAGAGCAATATACTTGAGAAAGTAGAGAAATAAACGACTAGTGCTCAACGAAGCTATTGTCGCTCAAAACCCTACCATCTGATGAGCGATGGCCACTTGTTGAAGGCAGTAAATTACGTGCAAGAAGTCAGCCGACTTCTGCTATTTTATATATAGCAGATGTTGTGGAGTTGACAGTACAACAGATTATTATTTACGGAGATCAGAAGAATGCTTCGACAGCTCTCTTGATGTTTTTGAAACTAAAACTAGTACTTCGAAATTACAGTATTTTCACTGCTTTTTTCGCAGTGTTATTACGATACCTATATAACTAAGAGAATTGAGTGGTGAACAAAAACACGGCCTCAGGCGGGAATCGAACCCACGTTTCATCCTATCCGGGGACGCGTGCTCTACCACTACACTATTGAGGCACATTTCCCGACCACTCATTCTTCAACATCTCATGTTAGCTATCAGCCACCAACCTTTGACAGGTTTCGTCGGGTATGCGATTTCGCTTTATAAACCCAGTTGAGCTGATAGCTATTCCATTTACTAATACTTCGAAATTAAAGTATTTTCACTGCTTTTTTCGCAGTGTTATTACGATACCTAGTGGTGTTTTTGTTCACCACTCAATTCTCCTAGTTATACTTAAACTAGTTTTCACAAAAGTCTTTTATGGGAAGCTGCAAGAATGAAAAGAAGATTACGTTAATCCACAGTAGTTAGCTCGTCGCTCGAACTTTGCTTAAATATTATTGGTGGTTATGAGCGAATTTTTTGTGTTAGAAGCACCCTGTCGTTTCAAAAAAAGAACGACCACGTGTCAAAAAAATTTTCACGGGTAAACACATTTTTGCAAAAAGGTGCCCCATTCCAACTATTGTTGAACATTCTTTCTTTTTTATCTACAATTTCTAGCACTTGCTATTTCGAAAAATGTTAATTTTTTATACAAAGCTTGATTATCAAAGGACTCTGAAATTTACTCTAATAATCAGTTGAAGATAACGTTCTGCTTTTAGTGTGATCGGCCCGTTGTTTGAACTTCACAAAGAGCTTTGCTGGCACTTACAAGAGAATTTTGATTTCTCATAAAATTTTATTGCTATGGAAAGGTAGACTATTATTGAAAAGACTTTAACAAGCGCATTTTTGAAAAAATAAATGTTCAGCTATCCTATAAACTCTTTTCAATACGAAAGCTACGTCTCTCAGCTAACTCACTTCCAACTCCTTTTCACATTTCTTTCAACGATATTGTAAGATGGGAATCCGAAAATATTATTTATTATATATGACTTTTAGAAGAAAGTTATACTAAAAATTTTCCTGCATGTAGCTGAAGTAAGCATTTTTAGAGTTCGCGTTCATTTTTTTTCAAAGCACTGTTTTCGCAGTAAATGCACTTTCTAGGAAACTTTATACTGATGTTGAAGATTTTTTACTCTCAAGCACTACCTCTTAGTAAACAGTACTTACAAGAAGAAAAAAAACGCCTGGCTTTCAGAGTACTCAGTACTTTGTTCAAAAATCACACCAATTTTCGTTATCAATTATATAGACATTTAGATTGTCGGAGCATTTAATCGTCATTAGGAAACATCATATTGCGGCGAAGAGTTCTATTAGTGAGAAAACGCCTATGCACCCTAACAATCCGTATTTTTCGATAAGAGAACGATATTCTTTGAAAATCAATTTTTCTCAACTCTTTTTGCGCTTTCTTATCGCTCATCTTAGTGAAAGTGAGACCGTCTTTCCATACTTGTTATTCTTCCGATCGCCATAGATATGTCTGTTCTATAATGAACTCTTAAACATGGGGCATGTACAGATCGTAGAAGTCGATCAAATCCTTACAGCTGAGGTTTACGTTTCCTTGTACATCTCCTATCGTCATCAAAAAGTGCGGCAGAACTCCTAGTGATTCTTCCTTCTCTGACCACTCACAGATTATTCCTTTATAAATGTTCTCTTGATATTATTGGGTACAATGTCGTACAATAGTAGCTCGAGTTTTGAAAGTTTCCCTTTATTAGAAGATTGGAAAGGTCACAGATCCCCCACTTTTCTCAGTCGGGTGCTTCTGAAGGCGCACGTAAGAAAGCAGTGAATGCCGAATGACGGCAATGAACAAGCAAGAAATATCAGTGCCACTGGTTTCTCCTAATAAAACCAGTGGCTTTTGCACGGAGCTCTTCCGTAACGCGAACGTTCGACTTCTCTTTGCAAAAAAGAATTATAGAAGATACTCATGGAAAGCAGCTGGGATGACTAGATCTGTGGTCTACTGGTAAACGGTCACACTACTAGCACGTAGTCATGTATTGAAGTTAAAATGAGATGTTGGAACTTGAAGGATGAACAGGGACTCGTTTTGAGGGCAATCAACTAAAAATTGTGTAGAATACGCAAAATAGGTGTACATGTGCAGTGGCAAAGGCTGCAATAACGAATAATGTTTATAATAAAGTATATAAGGATTTACAAGAAAATATTCCTTGTGAGATCGAAGTTCTAATATTCTATAGAGGTCCCAACTCCTCAAGCTCACTGAGAATTCAAATATTGTAAAAAGTCACCGATAACTGAAATCACATGCAGTATCTCATCTTTTTTAATCAATGACTATATTCAATTCCCAAACTCTGTGGTGACTTCTGAGTACTGTATTTAATGAGAAATATCATTACTTAAAGATTCATGGCATAGAATCCTTTGTACTTATTACGACTGAGTGAATGCCAGAAACAAGAAAAAGTATGGTAATCTTGTATTTTGTTAAAAAACTTTAAACTAACTTCAGCTTAAATGTACTTCTTTATTAATGCTGATAACTTTGTTGAATTTGCTCTCCACTTCTGGTCCAGAATCTGTCTTATTTATTTGTCCATTTTCATGTGTGCTCAAGTTAAGGATAGTAAAATCAACGTATCACAGTGATTGAGTCTCACAAGACAGGAATGAAAACGGCTGACATTATTAAAATCGACTGGATTCAAAATAGGAGGTATGTACAGAGCCACAAAACGTTTCAGAGAGACTGGAGGGATTGAGGAACATCCTCGTAAAGGTCATTCAACCACCTCGTCTGGTCCGGAAAACATTAAAAAAATCAGCAGCTAAGTTCGACGAAGTTCGGAGTGTTCGATACGTAAAATGGCTAGGGAAGCCAGCGAGTGGAGCCTCTGTAACCACGTCAAGAAAGGTTCGCAGTTAGGAGATCGTTTCTGTTCACTTTTTCGACAAAACAGGGAAGAAAAATAGCTCTCAAAGGCTCGTCAAATGATTCTTTTGATAGCTGCTGATCGTTTGTCGAAGGTGCTTTGTACATATGAGAAGATTTTTACCGTCGAACCATTTATACAATCGCAAAAACCTACGTCAACTTTTTAAGAAGGGTCAGCAAATGTTTGCAGTAGTAAAAGCGATAGGTCGCAGTAATTTTGCGGCCTCTGCAATGTTGTGGGACGGCATTTGCGCCATCGGGAAGAAGTGAGTCTTCATCAACAGAAAAGTCAAAATCAATGCTAGCAACTATCAGTAGCAAGTTCTGCGGGATATACTGGAGCGTTGGGCAACGAATCTACAATTCAGCAGAACTGGGGTCCTGCATAATCAATTGCTCATGTACACAGCTCAACAATTGCCATCTGTCAAGAGCACTTTCCAGTCATGAACAATTGGCCGTCAGACTCCGGTTCTCAACCCTTGCATTATTCCGTGTGGTCCATACTGGAGGAGTGAGCCTCTGGTACTCGTTACACCAGTGTAGGCGCGCATAGAGCGGCTTTGACATACGCTAGGGACCAAATTACGATGGATAGGTGTACGAATATCGTTGAAAATTTTCTGAAGCAACTTTGAAAATGTACAGATGGAGAAGGGGGCAATTTTGAGAATTTGTTGTAAGCCTTTTTTGTTTATTGTCTTGATTGCTGATCTAATAAACGTAGTTATTTCTTCAACTAAATGAATTTGTTTGTTTATGCAATATTTTTTTACTGTTGAAATTTTTGAAAAGGTTATCGCAACTGTTCGCGCACTTTGTATGCTACAAAAGCGTGTGAACATATAGCAGCCGTGAATTATCAAAAGAAAACAGAACTCAAAGATCTTCTCAAGATGAGGAAAAAAATTCAAATAAACACTTAAATTGCGAGCCGCTCTACAATATGCCCTGTGCGCAGTGATCACTGTTGCCGTCCTGAAAACGTTAGCTGGATATGAAAAGTGCAAATTCCATGCAAGCAAATAAAATTGTTGGCGAGTATAAATTTTTTTAGGGTCAGTCACTAACAAGTGTTAACTGTATAACTTGTTGCTTGCTAAGTTAATATTTTCTCCAAAAATTCACAGCACCAGTAAGATGGTGTGACAATGTGGTTTAGAAATACACACTTTTTTCTTAAAAAGTACACTTGCACAATAATGAGTGCTTGCCCCTCTTATGCTTGCTTCAGGTATATGAGAAGGTAAATACATAAAAGATCTCTAAGAAGTCCTATATTGTAGTATGTATGTCTCCAATTATTCATGAAAGATAGGCTATGAAGGCTGAAAGCATGCCTTTTCGTCAGGCTTTAGTTTCCCCATTGGAAGCTGTGCTAGCAGGAATGGGCTTTATTTGTAAAATAAACTTTTACATAATGCCCTCGGTATCTTTACACCACTTTGTGACATCAAAGTATCTCATGAATTCAATAGTTACTAGAATGATTAGCAATAAATCCTCGATGAAGTTGAAAAAATGCTAAACTACTACGATAGCAAAGCGTAACATTCTCTTTGTTGCTATAACGCACTAAGAAGGAATTTCCAGACAGCAAGAAAAGTATTTAAATCGCCTTTACTCAGACTTGACTGAGTACTAAAAGTCTTGCGGAAAAGAAAGCAAGTTTGAGAATAGTGTATCCAATTAACTTCGAAGTTAAAAGCAGATTTTCTGTGAGCTGCCACAGCGTATTGAGAAGGCTTTCTCAAAAACTAAGCACAATATCAAATTAGTAGTTCTGTAAGCTATCGGATAACTACTGAAAGTTCAATGAAAAAGATGTGCACGTCAAAAAATGCCGCTGAGTATCAGTGCGCCTGAGAAGCCCTCGTCGTTCCCAAAGGGCTAAGCAGCGGACAGTGCAACGCTGGTTTGGGAGAATTCTTCGTGAGCGATTCGATTTCAAAGAGACTTGAGGTCGCGGATGTCCTTCTGCTGCTGAGATCTTGAACAGAAATGGGCCCATGTGGACAGCATTCTCCATAATATAACGAAAATTGTCTATCCTTTCTCAAATATAAATCACCGATTTAAAGGTTACACTTGATCCGTATATTCTAATTTCGTAAGTCTATGTATATGCATCGAAAGAAGCTGAACTTTCGATGCACTTTGGATTATGTTTACAGTAAGTGCTTAAACAATCTCGTGACTAGCGCGACATCAATGACCTCTCTTTGAACTTCTGAATTAGTCACGCAATAAAGCTTTATTTTTGGTACTGACCTTTTCACAAGACCTAATTGTGAACGTGTGCTCTCTAATATTATCTTGGAGTCTCCAACCTTAGCTTTGCCTTTGATTTACTCTTACCTTAAACAGCCCTTTGGTGAAATGTATAGTAATCATCAGAGGTTGATTTTAAGCTTCACTCCGACTTTTTCTCTCTCTCTCTCTCCCGCTCACTACAGTTCCTCTTGCATATTCTCTGCAATCTCCCTATATATTCCTGTATTCTTGCATAGCTGGTACTGTACTGTTATCATAAAGATAAACGATAATTCAAATACGAGGATTTTGACACATAAGCAACTAATAAATGTCTCACGTGGCCAAATTAATTCAGACTACACAAATTCTCCACTAACTTCCTTTTGCTACACAAAAGTAAAACTGGCTTCAACGATAACGATAACGTCCTCAAAGTCCAGAATTTCAAACAATCGATATAAAAAACGCGTTTCTCGTTGGCAAAAATGTAGAAGCTCTAATGCGTGTTATCCCGATCAAATATGCAATTTCAAAAACAGAGGTGAAATCAGTAGTGACTTCTGAATAACCTAATGTCGTAACCAGTTACAAACTGCCTTGAAGCAGCAGATATAAGATTGACGGAACAAAGGATATTATTGAACAAATTGTGTGGAGGCTATCAGCAGCACTTTATGGGTCGTAGACATAAGATAAGGGATTTACATGATTTCACAGACTTTCTATATAGCCTTTACGAGGTTTGGCATTGCAACTTAACGATACACGAACGTTTCGATGCTTTCATCCATCTCCTCAGTATCGCATGCCCTTTACTAAAAGTAGCAGAAGGGAAAGATGCCACGGTGCTCGTCAAGTAGATTGATACGTGTTGTACTATTCTCTTGCAGTCGATGATTTACACTACAGAGAGTATTTTCAGACAAGAGGGAAGTTCATTGACACTCAGAAACAGGCAATACAGAAAGAAGTATGTATCAATATCAGTAGCGCTAAATTAGGCATCATTAAAATCAAAATGTTGTACAAATTCTCGGTAGTTTTTGGTAGTTTTCGATGCCTCGACCATAGTATTCAGGCGTTTCTGAAGTCAAATACTCGAACAGGTGCTTCATCAGATCGACTTTAGCATAGCGTCTTCCTGCCTAGAAATGTTGCAGGGACTTGAAGAGATGCTAATCACCTGGATCAGCATACGGACTATACAGTGGATGAATTAAACGCTCCCACCCTAACTCTTCAATCTTTTGCAATGCTGGACGCGCAATATGAGGACGAGCGTTGTCATGACGTCGCTCCAAAAAAGCTGTCGCAGCCGATTTCGATTTGTTGGTGACGCCTTCACGAAATTTTTTGAACCGTCCTTGTGTAGTTCGTAGATCAACCGCCTTGTGGATAAGTGTTCTATATAAGTTTTGTGTCGCGTCGATAGCAAAACGAGCCAAGGAACTCATGCAGGAGACGTTCACGAATCTCGAGTTTTGGAGCAATCTTTAAAAAAAAGGAATTTTTTATCTAGTTACAAAGGTAAAATGCTTTATATATTTCAAATATCTAGATCACATGCAGCCTCTCCGCACTCGTCCTACCTGGCGCTGTCGTACCAGGGGCTCTTTCAGGGTCAGGAGAATGAGACTCACATCTGTTACTGTTTTTGGCACTTTGATACCCAACGTATAGCTTGCCAGGATCTAAACGTGGGGGCTGGGTACTCACGAGTAGCTTGCCAGTCTTTCTTGGAGGAGCGGGAGGAGTTTATTTGTTAGAGCGACTCCTAGCCGCCTCCCATGTACTTCTCAGCCGCTTGATTGCAGGCTTTTGGCCGACTTGACTCCTAAAAATAGAGTTTTGTCAAGTCGGCGCTGCAGAACAGGGAGCTCATCCTCTGAATCCTTATCCCCTGATGAGCTGCAACGATAACCGATGAACGAGAGCCGTTACGGAGTGAATTCCTTGGGACATAAAGCGCTCTGCAGGAATGCCAACAACCCAATGGTCCGATTTCTTTACGAAGAGACTATAAGAAAGATTGATGCTCTAGGTATTCCTGGAGCGAGGAGGACCCACTGTTCTACTTTTGATCTCCGGTGGTCTCCACTTGGATCATTCAGTGGAACACATATAAAAAGCGGTGAGTATGTTGAGTGTTGATTTTTGCTTGATGCGATTGAAATCTAGGTCTGATGATTTTCTCTAAAGAAGTAATGGAGGTGTTTGACTGATTGTACTGCAAACATTTTGACCTTTCCAGGCACTGAAGAAGGCGAACTGCCAAAACGTCAGCTATCGAATAAAGTTTAATGTAACACCTCGTGTTCTGCTTAAAGAAGAAAATCAAGAATCTTTTTATTGCATTGTAGCTGCCAAAGGAGGTTAATTTTTGCTCTGAGTGACGCCGGCTCCAAGCCGTCGTGCTTTGGAGGTGTGTGGATAAGATTTCGCCATATTGGCGCCGAACCAACACTCTTTCACCTGCATATGAACAAGACTTTGCATTAGGCGAACATCTCCACTGCACATCGATTGCCTTTCAATTCTTTTCTGCTGATTTTCATCGAGTTCAATTGATTACGAGCCTTTACGCTTTACCAAGTACTAAAAAAGTCATGTTCCTACAAAAGTATGGCATGTTTTGAATCGAATGTCTGTGCGAGAAAGGTTATCGATTAAAACTTGCGTTCGGTTCATAGAATTTTTGCGATGTTACGAGCATGTTTTGGGAAAGCCTCTCTGATTGGAACACACCCTGAGCGCCGATTGGGAAACTCAGTCTTCTTCTGGCTGTTCATGAGTACAGGGAAGTCCGTTTTACAAATCAAGAACATTGCTGATTTCCCTGAGATTTGATCCATCGATTAGTTTTTGAAAGTCTAAGGAAATTGCTCTCCTCAGCGAAAAAACATCCTAATAAAGAGCAAAGTTTCATTTTTTTCTTTAAGCGTAATAGTAAAGCCATTAAAAAAGGCATTCAGAGATTTCTAAACTTAGCTATCGAACAATTGCCTAAACGTCAAGAACAATCAAAAAATGCATTTTTTTCAGAGGACAGAAACATGATGTGGATAACGCATATAATCCAGATTTGCGGAATCCAATCTTCTTTATGGCTGTCACAGCGCACCACAAAGTCCTTATTGGAAACCAGATACTTTTTTGGAATCCTCAGGATTTGCTCTATCGACTGGTTGTCAAAATTTGAGAGGAAAAGCTTTTGGTCAGTGGGACATACTTGAATGAGGAAGAAATTTTATTTGTGCATCTCTAGCGCATTAGCTGATCATATTGGGAAATGAAACAAACTGATCGAATTCTGTTGATTTGAGCTATGGCATATTACTGGATCATTAAAATCACCGATCACCTGCCCTGTGATCTGTCGTCTCGTTGATCGTCGAGCAACTCGAGCGGGCAATAGCAACACTTCCATTTTTATCTATAGCTAACCAAAAGTATCCCAGTGAGTCGTCCTTGCTCCAGGGATTTGTTGAAATCCTATTCTTCTTATTAGCGACCATCCAGAATCATTAGAAACGACCGAAAAGTACGTTTTTGCAAAGCGTCGGAACAGGGTGCGAATAATTGAAAAGTACCGCTTTTTTTTGCGCTGTAACGGTGAAGCGGTGGTGGAACGGTTCAGCCCAAGCTTTCGGAAAGAGTGAGGTCTGGGTTCAAATCACGGCTGACGCAAATGTTTTGCACGGCGCTCCACATTATTGGGTATAGGCTAAGACCATACCATCGCAAGAGGCGGTTAAATAAATGATTTTCGAGTCAAAAGAATATTGTGTTTCTCACTCCACAGGGTGTGATTTTGCGGCATTGACCCAAGTGTTTTGCAACATATCAATTGACTGTGAAACGTAAAATTCTCTTGACTGCTAGAAAGCAATAAGAAGTTCTTGTCAAATAAAAAGTTACATTAGGAATCATTGAGATTTACCGTGCGACAATTAGCAAAAGTCTAGCGAAAGAGCTTTGTCCAACGAGATATTTTCAGTGTGAAAGAAATTTTTATTCTAGAGATCTATCTAAAAATACTCTCATCTTGTACTGCTAGAGTGACTCAAGTCAATCTATCTGTCACAGCGCTTCAGAGAGTCCTTATCAATAACCAAGAGCATCGTTAAAATCGATTAGATCTTTCCTATTTAATAATTATTTATGTTCATGAAATTATGTTTATCCACCGGGGAATGCTTGAAGGGAAACAAGATCTTATTTCGGCTACTACATGTAGAACAGGCCATTCAATAAGTATGATATATCTCCAAAATTTATTTGATTATAGCTATATGATGACTTCCAAATAGTTGCACAAAAGTTAAGAATACTTTTTTTTTTTACCAAAGGGCTCAGGTAGTACGAGAAGATTTGAAGAGAACTAATGATAAAAAGGGGATTTGTCGACGAAGTAGGATCGCATGCAACAATCAGCACTACATTGGATGAACTCTTCATTGATTTCCATTTTCAGCCACTAGGATGGAGTTTGCAGCTTAGTGCTCAGAGGTGCTCTGCGTCGCACACGAGTTCAATGGTTCAATCTCACGCTCATGACTCACCAAGCCATTCATCCCACCGTGTTTTGTAAATTCGTAACGGGCAGGTCTCAGCCTTTCTGAGAGGGATGTGCAGCACTGACTCAGTTCAGCGTGAGGCCACCGCGAGTCACTGTTAGGGCCGGATATACATTCAATCAGCTCAAACGAGATTAAGAAAAGAATGCATGGCTCATCGCTCAAGAACTAATGAACGCCGAGAGCTTATCCTTTCTTTCCTTTATGATGAATTTATGTACCTTATGCAATAAAGTATATGAGAACTGAAAGAGACAAGAAATAGACTTGGATTGTGAGAAAATTTAAATGAAGTGTCATCAAAATGTTCGACAAAGGTTCTAAGCATAGTCTTCTCATAAACACTTGGCTTTTCTCGTTGAAAGTGTGGATTATAAATGGAGCAATAATGTTATTTAAAAAAAAAAACCTTACTAAACTCCGTTCTATCAGTTCAACTATTTACTGGCACAGAAATCACATTTATTGACGAGAAAACTATAAATTGCATCAGAAAACTGCAACATTAGCCTTGGTGAGCGCGCTAGCAGCTTTTCTTCGTAGCCGTCCGAATCACGTGCCAGTCGCAAAATCATATAGTTAATACACTACAAAACTGCTGTCATGGAGGGGACTTTCAAAATAAAGACTTGTACAATATTGCTTACAGTAAATAGACCTGCTAATAGACCCTACCATAAGCAGAGTTTTCGTTATAGTTATTCACTAAGTGATTCATAGCACATATGAAACACATGAGAGCAAGCTGGTTATTGTAGGAATGTTTTATGATAAGTAATATCATCATAGCGTTCCCCCGATTGTATTGAATATCATAGGACGGCGACTAGCGACATGATCATTTATTTGAACATTACGCAATTTCAGTGAATT
Organism: Parelaphostrongylus tenuis; assembly: GCA_019055375.1. Taxonomy (NCBI): domain Eukaryota; kingdom Metazoa; phylum Nematoda; class Chromadorea; order Rhabditida; family Metastrongylidae; genus Parelaphostrongylus; species Parelaphostrongylus tenuis. The sequence continues at coordinate 19,330 of JAHQIW010003208.1, forward strand.
TGATCAGTACGATCAACAGCAACAACACCGAACGAGCGAGTGGCTGAGGGCGACCGACGCAGAAATTTGAAGTTCTGAAGAAGCAGGAGGTGTCGAATTGCCGGACTGATGTAAGTGCATATTCGAGTAAGGTTTGAGGCACGATAAGATATGTTCTCGTTTCATATCATCAGACAACATGACTTTTCATTTGTACTTTATCGTCTTTTTTCTGTTGCTCACATTGTGAAGAATCTTTGACTCGTTCGAAACGAAAACTAGCCGCAAGCCTTGATCTGGCAGCACTATTTATTCAGTTCAGTGTAATCATTAACGACTTGCTTCGTATTCGATGAAACAGAAAAAGATGAGAAAATAGAAACGAAAGAAATCACAGTGAAATACCTCGATCAGCTGAGCTTTTTCAGAAATGGAATCGCCAAAATTTTTCTATTTCTCAAGCTTAATTGACTACTGAAGGCTGTCAAAAATCATTGTTCATCAATACGAACACAATTCAGTGGCTAGATTTCAATTCTTAGGGACCAGTTGGGCTGGAACTGCACACCGTGCCGATTCTTGCTTTGTCCGACCACGTTCACTCTGAAGTAATGCGCATCATTTTCCAAAATTCGGGGAAATCAATGCCGTGTCAAAGCGTTATGGATCGCGTTACATGCAGGAAGTAGAAGAAAATCCACGGCATTGTACAGTTGCACAGCCCAAAAGTCTGTTTGATTCTTAGAGAACATATGAAAAGTCTGCATTCTAAGAACAAAATCACCACTTTTGATGCAGATCAGTTAAGTGATGTCACAAGCCTTGGTCGACCTCGTTACCGTCCTACGCGTAGGTTGATATACATAAGCCATCGAAAACATATTTTAAAAAATGCCATTACTTCGCAGTTGATAAATAGTAATTTTTGCAATCGCCTCTATGAACTGGATGCATATAAGATACAGTACTATGATTTTGTAATCAATGGAAATATAAACATCCACACAACTTTGAAAATTCGTACTTCAAATTTCCTACACTGTATTAACCTCTCTCGCATTAGATTATGGCAACCTTTCTTAACTCACGTTCTGATTAGCTGTCAACAAATCAGTCGGTCTTTTAGAGGACATGAATATATTTTCATTGCACTTGGTCGTGCAAAAGATGAAAGCTTATGCAGATCGCATTATGAAGCATGTAAAAGTGCTAGCTGCTCTGCTTGGCAGTCATACTCTGAAGGGTATTATCGAAAATTACGGCATACCGTAGAAAAAGGGCCTAATGAAGACATCACAGTTGTACCATCAAACCCATCGTGAAGCCGATTTTCACTTCCATGTCGTCTCATTCTAATGTTCGCATGACGTTTGTATGGAGGACAGTTATTAGTTTTGGCGAAATTGTATCGCCCTGTCGAGCCCCTCTTCTTACGTCAATGTTGATATTGTTGTAGAATGGAGATATTTTGGCTGTGAAGTTTATATAAATCTCACGAAGGATTATTATGCACCGAGCAGGGACGCCTGGTTATCCAGAGCCTCTATAACCGCCTTTATTTCCACTGAATCAAATGCTTTCTTCAAATCTGATGAAAGTAAGACAGAGTGGTTGTTTGTATTCCCGTCAAACCTCACTGAGTCTTGTAATCGTGTGGATATGGTCTATGGTACTAAATCCTTTTCTGAACCCTGCTTGTTCGCATGGCTGTACTTCGTCCAGTGTTCTGTCAGTCCTGTTAAGAACGACTCGAGTAGAGTTTATAAGCAACGGGCAGCAAGCAGATTGGGCGATGATTGCCTATGTCGTGAAAGTCTCCCTTCTTGAACAACAATACGGTGTTGCTATTTTTTCACTAATGGGGGCCTTAAATTCTGACAGGAAGCGACTGAAGAGCCGAGCCAGGGTGTTGATGAGAACAGGCGGTGGCTTCTTTAGGTGCTCTGGTTTAATCCTCTCTGAACCGCGCGTTGTTTTATTCTTCACCAACGATTACCAGGACATGTGGAACGGCATTTTCATCCTCCTTCATTATATGACGGCAAGAGGGCATGGATACCGAGGAGATCCGAGTAGTACTGGTGAATGATTTTCGCGATAGCCCTTCTGTAAGCTGTGAGTGTCCCGTCATGGCACCGGAGTGCAATCATCTTGGTCCTATAAATGGCGAAGCCTCGCTGGGCTTTGTAAATGCTCCTCCGCTTCTGCAGCTTATGCCGTAACTGCTTGTGATCTCTCTTTGAGGTATTCCTTTTTCGCTTCACTGCAGCGTTTCGCAAGTTTGGATGCTAGGTTTCGGCTACGTGTGGCTCGTGTGATTCCTCGTTGACTTATCAGCTCGAGTGTCTGCGGAGGCGAGCGTTTCTTCGTGACCTTATTACTCTCGCTTTTATAGTGCTAACGGGAAGATATTCATTGAGCCGATCGTATACTTCATCGACTTTGTCTACAACGGTATCTTCCCAAGAGCCGACTAATAATTTGAATACATCCCAGTTTATGCTAGTTCTGGAACTTCGCTGTTCGAATTTAGCGGCTTTCCCTCATCTTTGCGAAAAAGGAACGTGGCGCGAAGGAGACGATGGTCTGATCCGTGTAGAAACTTAGGAGCAACAGCGATATCGGTCAAGCAAAAACCTCGATTTGCTAAGATGTGGTCTATTTTGTTATGGTGCTCTCCATTGGGACACTCCCACGTCCATCGCTGAGAGTGATACTTTTGGAATTGTGAGTTACCATAGATGGTTTGAGCCGTCATGATAAACTCAGATTACCTCTCACCCTGATCATTCCGTTGTAGTCCATGGGTCCCAATGTGACGTCCTTCAGACGTTCATCTAGGTCCAGTTTTTGTATTGCAATCACCACAGTGCCTTGGAGAATGTATGATCTGTTCTGAAGATTTTTTCGAGGTTCATATAAATTGCTTCGACATCGTCTTCGTCATAGCTGATGTTAGAGCGCTTGAAACGAAGACGGTCAAAGCAACCGTAATCGTCCGATACGGGTAGTTAGTTGTTCTAAAGAATCGATGTTCACGGTCAAATTCGATTTGACAGTTACGCCAGCGCCGCCGACACCTCTGCTACCGCATGTTTCAAGGAACAGTAAGCAATGACATGAGCAGAAGTGACACGTGCTTCAAACCGACCGCCACATAGGTCACATCGTAGGAGCTAAAAATGTTATGGAGCATTCTTCAGATGTAGCAGATAGAACATGAAGATGTATAAGCCAACCAATCATTCCATAGATATGCAGAAATGTCGCTAACAACACTCTTTAATATACGAAGTGACTACTTGTTGACTGCCAACCTTCTGAAGGGTCGTGGTCTTGCACTTCTTCAATAAATAAAGTTTAATTTCAGAACCGTTCTCCAAAATTCATGAATTGCCTCGTTTATTAGTAAGCAGTGTTCTACACACACTTCACTATAAATAGAATGCATCCAATTTATTTGTGAATACACGAGAGACTAAACAGTCAGCATATGCAGCACTGAAGATGGAAAATATGCGAGAAAGGGTGCAACACATGAAGTTGGAATCCTCAGAACACGCGATGTCGGGCAATGTAAATAACCTCCAAAAAGCTCTTTATAGGGTAGAAAGAATTTTTGAGAATGCTCGACAGAGCTTTTCCTCTAACTGCTGAACGGATGAAATGAACACTCATCTTGCAATTGGTATACTACAACAGGATCACAAAGTGTGATGTTAAAACAATCTCCTTCATAACACTATATACCTTGGCACATGATGCTCACGATTTTAAGCTGAAAGACGAGCTTATAAGGACTATTACTGATGACGATTTCTCAATGCCTCTCCATATCTTGCAGTTATTAGAAATCTTGTAATTATTATCTTGGCAACCATTTGACGACGGTACCATTTCTAATGTCCTTCCCTGTTGGCTCAATTTGCTGGTTCGTGATAGCTAGCTCGCAATAGACAGGTCTTATCACACCTAGAGTTGAAGGCTTTTTGAACGGAATTATTTCATTCTTACTCACTTTATCCCACAGCTTCGACAGTAGTGACTGAGACTTTCACGGGCCTCCCTCTTTGAAGGATTCCTCCCGGTTAGTTGCGAGGGCACGTAGCACGTCCCCCAAGTGGAGGATAGGGGAATAAACGCGAATCAAAAGCTACTGTGTGCTTCCCAGAGACGCAGGGTGGATTCAGGGATGAGCTCCCCTGCTTCTGCAGCGCCGACGTGACAAAAACTCTATTTCTACGAGTCAAGTCGGCCAAAAGCCTGCAATCAAGCAGCTGGGAAGTACATGGGAGGCGGTTAAGAGTAGCCCCCAACAAATAAGTTTTTCCCGCTTCTCCGAGAGAGACTGGCAAGCTACTAGTGAATACCCAGCCCCCACGTTCAGAGCCTGGCAAGCTATATGTTGGGTATCAAAATGCCAAAAACAGTAACAAATATGGGCCTTGCTCCCCTGACCCCGAAAGAGCCCTGATACAGCAGCGCTAGGTAGGACGAGTACGGAGAGGCTGCTAAAATCTCAGGGCCAAACTAGGCTGCTAAGATCGAAACGGACTAAAATGACTATCTGCACCTACAATGCAAGAACCCTTGCTCACGAATTCGCTACAGATGACCTATTGATTTAAGCAAGAAGAATAAGGTACGACATTATTGTCCTGGTTGAGGCGAGAAGGCGCCATCCTTTTCACGCTGTTTATGACACCGGAGAAGAACTGCCCCATGAAACATGCGATAGAAGAGGTGTCGGCGGCGTTGAGGTCCTTGTCAAATCGAATTTGACCGTAAACATTGATCCGTTCGGACAACTCACAACCCGTATCTGACGATTGCGGCTGAAACGATGAGGTTCTAAGCAGGCTTTGACCATCTTCGCTGCTTACGCACCAACATCAAGCTATGACGAAGATGAAGTAGAAGCGTTCTATGTGAACTCGAACAATTCTTCAAGAAAGATCACACATTCTTCAAGGTCATTGTCCGAGATTTTAACGCAAAAATTGGACCTAGAAGAACGTCTGAAGAACGTCACATAGGAATTCACGGACTAGAATGGAATGAATAGGGTGAAAGGCTATTTGAGTTTATCATGGCGACCCAAACCATCCATGGTGACTCACAATTTCAAAAGCCTCTTTCTAAGCGATGAACGTTGGAGGTCCCAATGGAGAGTATCCTTACGAAATAGACCAAATCTTAGTAACTCGAAGGTTTTGCCTGACCGATATCGCTGTTGCTCCTAAGTTCTACACGGATCAGACCATCGCCTCTTTCGCGCCACGTTCCTTTTTTCGAGGACAGGAGAGAAAGCCGGTATTTTCAAACAACAAAGTTCCAAACTACCATAAACTGGGATACATTCAAATCATTAGTCGGTTCTTGGGAAGATACCGCTGTCGATAACATCGACGAAGAATACGACCGACTCGTTGAATATTTCCACGTTAGCGCTATGTAAGCCGAGAGTCCTAAGGTCACGTAGAGACGCTTGTCTCCGCGGACACTCGAGCTGATACGTCAAGGTGGAATCGCACGAGCTACAGGCAACCGAAACCTTACGTCTGAACTTGCGAAACGCTGTAGAGAAGCCATAAAAGAAGACCTCAAAGAGAGAAGAGCTGCAGTCATGGCATAAGCTGCAGAAGCTGAGAAGGGCATTCGCAAGGCCCAGCTAGGTTTCGCCAATTATAAGACCAAGATGGCTGCACTTGAAAGAGCATGAACATGTCGTTCCACCGGTCCTCCCTTCCGAAATCCGACATGCTATATCATCGGTGAAGAAGAGAAGAACACCAGATCAAGACAGGATTAAATCAGAACACCTAAAGAACCTGCCACCAGTTCTCTCAACACCCTGGCTCGGCTCTTCACTCGCTACCTGTCAGAATGCAAGGTCCCTATTCAATGGAAAGCCAGCAGGAACGTACTGATGTTTAAAAAGGGAGACCTTCACGACATAGGCAATTATCGTCCAATCTGCTTGCTGTCCGTTGTCTATAAACTCTTTACTCGAGTCATCCTAAACAGGATTGACAGAACACTGGACGAAGGATAGCCATGCGAAAAAGCAGGGTTTCCAAAAAGTTTTAGTACCATAGACCACATCCACACAATTACAAGACTCATTGCAAATTCACGAGAGTACAAACAACCCCTCTGTCTCAGTTTCATCGATCTGAAGAAAGCCTTTGATTGGAAACAGAAGCGGTTATAGAGGCTCTGGATAATCAAGGCGCCCCTTCTCGGTGCATAATAATCCTTCGTGATCTTTATGAGAATTTCACGATCAAAATATCTCCATTCTACGGCAAAATCACTATTGACGTAAGAAGAGGGGTTTGACAAGACGATACAATTTCACCAAAACTGTCACTGCCACTCTACAAAGCGTCATGCAAACATTTGAATGGGACGATATAGGAGTTAATATTGACGGTCGTGATCAAACCATATTCGCTTTTCTGGCGATATCGTTCTCATAACATCAAACATCAGCCAAGCAGAACGAATGTTGACCGATTTCGATAACGCCTATGAAAAGATTGGTCTTCAACTAAATCTAACGAAAACAATGTTCATGAGAAACGGATGGGTTTTGATTGCCCCATTCACTCTCAACAGAACGAAGATCTCCGAATGCTCCAGTAACGTCTGTCTAGGTCGCAAGATCAACATGATGAGCGACCTAGCTCCAGAGTTGAGCAGGAGGAAACGAGCGGCTTGGGGAACGTTTAAGAGCATCGCAGATGTAGTGAAGAGGACTAAAAACATCCGACTCCGTGCGCACTTTTCGACTCGACGATTATCCCTGCCCTAACGTATGCGGCAGAAACCTGGTCGTTACGTAAGCAGGATAAGAGGTCACTCGGCGCTACCTAACGCGCAGTCGAAATGTTGATGCTAGGAGTGTCTCGTATCTCGCAAATGAGGGAAAGGATCCGAAGTTCCGACCTACGTCAACGATCAAAAATCAGAGACGCCGTTCTACACGCCAGGATATTGAAAACAAGGTGGCCCGGACACGTGATGCACTCCAACGACAACCGATAGACGAGAGCCGTTACCGGCTGAATTCCTCGGGTCGTCAAACGCTTCAAAGGAAGACCATCGACCCGTTGCTCAGATTTCTTCACGAAAGCGATGGGAGAAGGATATTATGCTCAGCGAATACCTAGAGCGAGGAGGAACCACTTGGTTACTCTTGCACGCGACAGGAAAAAATGGAAGGAGTTGCTGGTACCCGCTCGAATCACTCGGCGATCGACGGAATGGCAGGTATGACAGGTGATCCCACAGCTCCACTTTATTCTCGCTGTGCGGATCTCACTACTTCTAGCATGCAGTCACTTTTTGATCATCTTAAATGTCGTAGATTTGTAACTGAGCACGTTTCTCGAGATGGCTACTCTGGGGCGCTGCGTAAGGGCTTCGTTATTGACTGGACAGTGTTGGAAGTGGGAATCAGCCCTGCGCCGCGACGAGGGAATCAAAGACTCGCCCCTCTTCCTCGAAGGGCAACACTCCCTGTACCTAAGTATCCTACGTTTGGTCGAAATTGATCAAGAGTGATGTAATAGGTTGCATCGGTGAATTCAACCGAATATTTCATAAAACTTACATGTACTTCCCGTTTGATATTGTAAACAACGTTACAATGAAAGTAGTATATAACTCTAATGAGCAAGATAACTACATGCAGAACAGCTTGCCAGTAGTACAAGAAATAATCTGTGATGCATAACACAAATGTACTTGTAGGTAACAAAAGAGACATTCATGATGCTTAGCACGAAGCTTATAAGCCAAATTTCATCTATTCAAAAGTGCAGAAAAAAGAGCGCTTATAGGGCTGAAAAATAGTTGATGGTTAGTTTGCTTATAAAGGGATGTTATTGGTAATACTACTGACTCTCCATGGAAAGAGTATTTGAGCTTGAGATGTCATGCATTGTTTGCTAAATCCAAAGAATGATCCACGACTCTTTATTATGTATGGTGTGGTCTACGTGGTGGGTCGCCTAACAGCAGCTTTCGTTGACCATTACTGCTTTACGTGCACGTTTTGCATGAGGGAGAGTGTTGTCTCTGTCGTCTACTGTTTACATTAGCAAATAACTAAACTTCTTTCGTAGCCACTCATGTTATGGTAGGACCAAACCTGCTAATATGGAGCAGGTTTGACCCCTCTGCTACAACACGCAGCATATATACCTAGACACCGATCGCTTACGCGGCAGATACTTTCTGTTGGCGCGTGCTGCAGTGGAAATAAGGGCATCTAATAGGTAAAGTGGGGTTCTCGAAAGGCAGTATTGCCATTGATTGATAAAATGTCACAGATTAATACTTCATAAAGCGCCCATGTGTAGAAAATTCCTGATGTTTAAACGAGAAATCACATCCTTCCTGAAAGGGATGACCGATTGGTTTTGTACCTTCTGTATATGGTCCATGTAAGACAGAAAATTGCCAATATGTCGTAAAGATAGAGACGGGGCCTGTATGAGCTTAGGTAAATTATACCATATCTCTTGTATAATATGTGGTGTGTAAACATAGGAAAACGAGGAAATCTTTTGAATCTAAATCAGAAAACCACTTAAACGGAAAGTCGAAAACTAGTACAGCGGTGAGGACTGTGAGCTGGCAGCAAAAATCCTAGGCAAGAATCAAAACGCCTAAAGCAAGTTCTACCGAGGCTTCTTGGACAAGCCACAAGAGTCCAAAAATAAGAGAGGAGGGTATGAGATTTGGGATATATATTACACCTTATCTCAAATTCATACTCTAGCGCAAGTAAAGATGTATTTTGCACTGTAAAACAGTACATCTATATCCTCAAATAGAATCTTCAGCTGTGGGCTTCCATGTGATAGCCAGATTATTAACCAATTTTCCACTGAATTTCTACCACAACTAGGGAAGATTGACTATTTCGTCTTTGAGTAAGTTGATGATTTCTGCAAATCGCGGATTCCTTGCCATGTGTTATAGCATCTACATTATCAACAAAAATCAACCCGTTCATGACGGCTTGTACCTGTGCCAATACACGATTGGTCGAGGACCCTTCTCACTAGTCACATATTTTCCAATTCTTTGCAATATTTGTTCAAAGCCTCAAGTTTCGACAATTTCAGTAATGCGCAAGATTTCCGAAACTGTCTTTTTGTTGCATCGTAGCATTAAAATATAATTATGCTTGACGCTCGCTTTGCCTTATTTGCTCGGCTGAGATTCGCGGCTACCCTCTCGCTGTACGTTTGATAGTTATTTGATTTCACAAATCTCTGCAGTTCCTATGATAAGAGGCATTCTAAGCGACTTATGAAGAAGGCTGTGAGAATGAAGAGAAAATTACGTACCGCGTTCAAAGAAATTGTTTTGTCGCTCGCACTTTGGATAGGGATTATGAGCACTCCTAAGTTAAGTTCATGTGTTCAAGCACTATTGTTATATGGTGATAGATTATTGAACATAAATGCCTAATAGTTATTTTTAACCATATATATGCTCGGTCATAGGCACTTATGCAATACAGTACACGTGATTCGCCCTTGCAGCCTCGTCAGTTGCATGGTGCTTTTTGTATAAGCTCATGCATGTGCCTGTTGAAAATAAAGAGCACGAATGAAGTTTTTGAGATTCTAGCCATTATACTTTTTAGTGCACAGAAAATCAGAGGGCGCGTTTCTCTCAATGACCCGAGCAAACGTGCGGATAATGGAAATGATGCAAAATTTGGTACACTTAGATTACTTTCGGCTGTTGCAGCGTGATGAAAATTTTTTTCGAAACCAAAACCATTGATGGGATTGTCGAAATTGAAGCTATCGAATTGTTACTGAAAGTCTCAAGAATAAGCTTAGTTCAGAGAGATGTTGGATAAGAACATAATAAGCTTAGTTCAGCGAGAAATCTTTGGGTAAGAAACATAAAAATGTTTGAATAAGAAACACAAAGGTATAATAATACAAAAATAAAAGCCAAAGGCAATCGAGTGGTAAGCATTGTAAGTTCGGTGATAATTTCACTTGACTTAAAGTGTAAATCGTTCGTCTTCTCTACCTCTTTATAGGCAGAGTGCGGACTCCCGAGAGGATTGGCTAAAAAGATTCAAAGACGACGGTTTTGCCCGACTAGCGAGACTGTAAGGTCGAAACAAGTCTATCGGGCTGTACAAGAGCCCATCACCAGACCACATGACATGTCGGCTCAAATAGTAATTATGACATATATAAGAAACATAAATTTATTTTACTGTTCATTTTAAGTGTTTCCTTGAAACCACGCTCAAATTTCAACGTATTGCATAATTGTTATGTGGGCCAACTTGTCATGTGTTCTGTTAATGGGCTCTCGTACAGCTCAATATACGTGTTTCGACCTTCACAGTCCCGTCATTCAATCAGAACCCTTCGTCTTTCAGCCAATCCCCTCGGGATGATCACTTCTTACACTAAGAGTAGGCGACGACAACGAATTACACTGCACTGCCCTCAAGTGCAGATCACAAGATCGGCAGTGTTGTGCACTCGATTTCTCTTTAGCCGGCATTTTGAAATATATTAAAAATAAATATGATTTATATACCACCAAGCAACATTTATGAGATATCAGGATTCTCTTCTTTCTCCGCCCCTTGCCGTAGTGTGATGTTACACTATACCCAATAATGTGGAGTGGTGTGTAAAAGCTTTTGCCCCAGTTGGGATTCAAACTCACATTTTCCTCTATGAGGGAGCGCGTGTTGAACCGCTACACGCCGACGCCCGTTTTGACGCCACTCTTTCTGCGGTACAACACGTTATCTGTCAACAGCCAACCGTTCACGATGTGGCATGGGTGGTCGCCATCGACACTGAACCCACTGATGCTGGTAGAGAGTCTCAGTAGTCAACCAGGATTCTTTCAAATTATGGCCGAAATTCATAGTCATTAGCGACCACCCATGCCAGACTGCGAACGGTTGGCTGTTGGCAGACAACGCGTTGTGGCGTAGAAAGGGTGATGTTAAAACGGGACTCCGTAGTGCAACGATTCAACACGCGCTCCCGGATAGAGTGAAATATGGGTTTAAATCTCACCTGACGCAAACGTTTTTTGCTCACAATTCTACATCATTGGGTAAGTATGAGATAAGTTAGGATCTGAGTGTGGTGTTCAGAAAACACTGGAATTGAGCGGTATAATCTATTTCAAAATATCATTCAAATAACAACCAAATTCACAACACTGTCGATTTGGTGAATTTCACTTGACAGCAGCGCAGTTTAAATCGTTCCTCGTCTCTCTCTCTTAGTGTGGGAATGGAGCACCTTGAGAGGATTGGCTAAAAGACGAAGGATTCTGCCCGATTGACGAGAGCGTCAACGTCGATACACGCATATCGGGCTGAACAAGAGCCCATTTAAAGGATTACATGACAAATTGGCTCAACTAACAATTGTGTGATGATTTTGCTCTTATTGATAGAGCGCACCAAACAGGTTAATTTGAAAATGAGGTGAATTTTCGACTTCTGCGAGAATCAAACTACCGAGCGAATACGAGAACTTAGGAGAAAGGTCAAAAAAGCGTCATCATTTTTGAGGCGTCGAACTGAGGAGGATGATGAAATTGATCCAAAGTTTTGTAAAGGTAATTTGATAATGGGATTAACCACGTGCCAAAAATTTTTCTCTTTTTATGAGGAAAGCACATCGTCGCAGAAAGTCGCTCATTTCTGACTGTTATTAAACCTTTTATCAATTTTACTCAAGTTCATGTAGTCTTTTAATAACTTGTAAAGTTCAATTCTGTATTTGTCTTATAAGAAAACATTTATGATATGCTGTACTAACGAAAAAAAACATGGAAAACGAGACCGATCCAATGGATGCGTGCATATTGCATTGCAGCTATATCACTTCACCACATGCACGCTGTTTGTTTGAGTGAGGGACAAACTTCATTTTCTCTCAAGGCTCTAATGAACATTCTCACCACTGCACCATATATTATAATGCATCTACTTCCGTAATTAGACGTATTGCAAATAGGAAATAAAAGGGTTCTAGACTTCCAGACGAGTGTTGAACAACGCTTCATCAACACCCGGTCATCTGCTACCCTCTAGACTACTGTGATCACTGCTTTAATACTTATGACGGTTTTTGATCAATAATTTCATTGATAATGTTAGACATAGGTCGATCGAGGATAAAGTACGACCCTGTATTCGAGCAGTGCACCATTTCTACAAATCTGATTCAAATCGACAATGAACACCAACACAGCATAGACTATCGGCTGCGTACGACTGTTGAGGAGACTGCTTCTGTGAAGAAGCGGAATCTGACGGACTGCGAACAAGTTTAGGTACATAAGCAAGAAAATATTGAGATACAACAAGATAATCGTCGTTGCACAATGTTATTGTCTTATTTGCCTCTTTTTTCCGTAGTCATGTTTTGTTTGGTGCTGGATTCTGAAGTTATTTTGACTCATTTGAGAAGGAAACAGGCCAAGATCTCTTTGAGCTAACAACACCAGCTGCTCTCGTCATTAAAATTTTTCCAAGTTGTTTGTTGCCTTGATGAAAACAAAAGATGCAATTTATTACTCTGTCTATCAGTCTTCATAGCGTTTTTTTTCTGCTGAAGCCAGTACTTCTAACAGTCGATTCGCTTTTGTTCTTCTTCTTCAATGCCGTAGAAGAGTGGTTGAGCACTCTCTTTCCGACTCAGGGATATCCTGGCAGTGGTGCTCCAAAAGGCGATCGTTGTTGACCACTGGAGTGTGTTAGGGGTGGGGTTCCACCCCCGGCGCACCGCGACGATCTCCACAATCATGGTTACGGCGCCCTCACAGAGAAGTAGAGAAGGTGGAAAGGAAAGAAAGATTACAGTGAGGTACTTCTAATAATTATTATTCCCATGACATGGAATTGTTGTATTTTCCACTGTGAAATTGTATGGATAGGAAAAAACTGTTTACATCATCGTTTCCGTTCTCGTTCGTTTTTTCCATTTTAAGAACTTTATTAATGAACAAAGCTCATCACATCATTGCTTTCTAATAAGAGCACAATCCGATGGCTAAATTGCAGTTGTTAGGACCAGTGGGACATGCGCTGCAAACTGCACCAATCGTGTAAATGCTTTGTCCGACCACGTTCACTCTGAAGCAAGATATATCATTTTTCAGAATTTGGGAAGGCAAATAGTGTACTAAAGCCTTACGGATCGCGATACATGCAAGAAGTGAAGTAAAATCCACGACATAGAACGGTGGCGCAACCCACGAATCTGTTCGATCCCCAAAGAACCTGCAAAAGGCTTGTACCTCGATGTGAAATATCTCTGTGGCTAAGGTTATTCAGGTGATGTTGCATACCTTGGTAACTCTCGTAACCGTTCTTCGCGCACGTTGGAATACTTGAGGCGTCAAAATCATGTTCGAAGGAATACCATTCCCACGAAGTTCAAAAATAAAGCTTGCAATCGCCTATATGAGTTGTGTGAGTACTGCAGACACAACTTTCAACACTAAGATTTTGCAGTTAATCGAAACATAGCGATCCATACAACCTTCTTGATTATTACTACAAAATCCGTCTACGATACCATAGTGATTTCGATCTTTCGTAACTCACATTCTGAATGGCCCCTAACAAATCAGTTGCAGTCGTTTCGAGGATATGAATATTTTCACTGTAACCTGGTCGAGCAAAAGGTGAAAGCTCTCGCCTGTCGCATGATGCCGCGTGGAAAAGTGCCAGCTGTTCTGCTTGGCAGTCATACTCCTAAAAGGTATTATCTGAAGCAATACTGTAAAAGAAGACGCCTAGCGAAAAGTTCGTAATCCTGCCATCAAATCCATCCGTGAGGCCGGTGGTGCGTTTTCGTTTGCATACTCACCGTTTCTTGCTCGCCCTGTGGCAACTAAGGATCTAAAATTGAGGGCTTTTATTTCTTCAAAAGAAGTGTTTTATCTTTTTTCCTTTTACTGAACTTTGCGCTTGTTCAAATGTCGTAAACTCTTCCAAAACACTAATTTTAAGATATATAGACTTTTCTGGCTCTCTTTTGCTTGGATTTTGACTTCGACTTGAATCGTAATTTGAAGTTAGCGTCTTTAACTTGATAACCTTGCGTGAGCTTGTTAATTGGAGATATTGCTTCATCTGGAGTGTATATCTACATTACCTGAAATTGTTGTGCATTCCTAGAGCTACTTCTCTAAAACTGGTCGTGAAAGCTCTGCTTGGGCAGTCAGTGCTTCTCCGTCTGGTCGTTGTTGTTGTGGTTGTAGTGGTGGTGGTAGTCGTTGTTGTCGTTGATGGCGTTGTCGTTGATGGCGTTGTCGTTGTTGCTGATGATGATGTCGTTGTTATTGTGGTTGTTGTACTAATGTTCATAGAGACATCACAGAGCCCGTTCACACAGACTCCACTACTATTTCCGGAAGTACATTCCTGGCCATCACGACACGGCTGTCCAGGGGTGTAGGCTTCTTCTCCCTCTTTCACGTTTCTATACTACTATCATATGAGAATCGTTTTTTGACAGCAATCTGGCTCTTTGCTCACTCACGGTGCTGAGAATACACATGCAAAAGCAATACCATTGCTGCAGTTCGTAGCAACAGAGCATCCAAAAGCACTTGTGTTTCCACGAATAAACTAAGAATATATTACTTCACACACTATGATGGCCGACATAAAATAAACTCACGTTGAAAAAATCTCGATCAGCTGCTCCTGGAGTATTGTCGAAGATGTTGCCTCTTAAAAATATTGGAGTGGTAGTTATAAAAATATAGGCTGCAGTCTGAAGAAGACTGCTTCGTCTCAATGCTCCAGCAAATTCATTTTCGACGCTGCAACAATATAGTTGAGTGGAATACTTTCAACAGGCCATGTCTAACATTTAGCAGCCTTTTCTCCCACTCACAACCGATAATCAATCCCGTTATTGGTCAGATTTGGCACATCCTGTGTGCAGTTCGTTGCAGCTTCGTGAGCTATTTCTTCTAAGCCGCAATCCCACGCCTAAATTTATAGGCAGTGAGGTACACCCTTCAAATTATTTATCTTATCTCGATGTAATTTCGAAGTGGAGTCAGACAAAATACCTACCATTCTTCTCATTTGAGATGTAGGCGGCAACCCTGGGAAATGTCCCGCACCGATGATTGCACGTATTCCATTAACATAGGCGAGAGCTGATGTTCGATTTGTATCGTTTGATGGCAAACTTGTCGAGCAGTTAAATGCTTAAAGAAAGCCAATTCAGCCTCTTTTGACTTTTTCAGTATCATTTTCGACATCAATACGAAGCTCAGTGAGCAAAGAATTGAACATAGTGACACTTACGAGCTTCAAACCGTTCACCACATTGCGCAAACGGTAAGAGCTGAAAAAAGTAGCAGGGCATCTCTTAGATGTAGATAATGAAAGTAAGCATGTAAAACTAAACCAACCGCTCCACAAAAAAGCAATAGTGTCAGTGACAACATCCTCTGATGAGCGAAACTGACCAACGGCTGCCTGTCATCCTTATAAATGACCGTCATTTTGCACTTTTTCAATGGATAAAACTTTAATTTGGAAGCTTTTGCGCCGAACATCAGAGTATAGCTCTCTTATTACCTGATAAGTGCTTTTGTACTAAGCATCAGAGAATATTTATTTCAGCTGGTAGTTGGTGTCCTGCATGCACTTATTTTACTATCCAATAGATTACACCAACTTTATCGCGGAATTAAAAGCTACACAAAATATCAAACACGAAGTACATGTAGTACACGTAGTTATCAAAATCATTTGCTTCGATTCACTGATACAGCCTATCGCAGTTCCTGATGGATAGTCGGTGAAGTGACCGCGCTCATTAGTTCTGCTTGAGGGCAACATTATCCCAGTTGTCACCCTCTAAGGTGGCTGTCTTGGGATTTCGGCATGAAGCAGCGACTTCGACCACAAGGAGAGAACGAGGAGAAGAGTAGGTGTACCAGCGGACCAATGTAATTTACTGACAATTGATTTGAAAAAAATGAAATATCAGCTAATTGGGGAGATGTTTGTACAACAGTTGATGAGTGACTCTCCTTATGAATCGTCGTCATGTCTATAATCCGCAAACAGCACCAGTCAAACTTGAAAGCGTTCTAAAAGAAGTTGTATTCGTTTAGCAATTTATAGTCTCTAATTAGTATGCTGATTACTATCTGGTCGATGGTCGTTTGACAGTGCTTACCCGTAAACGCTAGAGTTTCATTGAATAGGTTTTAGAATCATTTTACTTTAGCATATCCTTTCTCAAATCATAAAATAATTTTGTTCATTTTATAAGATTGTAGTGAGCTTTCCCTAGCATTACTACCATAAAAAAGTTTACCGATTAAATTCTTGAATTTTTTTCATTAATGACGAAAATTGTGAACTCCTATTTTTGTTTCCTCTTCAAATGTACACATTTGTTTTTGTACTACTTTATTATGTAGAAAACTACTGTGCTTTTTCCTTTACTGGTTGTTTTTGTTAGTTGAAAGTATTTGGTAGAAGTTATACCTTCAAAAATTTTCCTTCTTTTTCCCAGTTCTCGCTCAAATGCATGCGATCTCGTCGACTTAGCAATTATTCGTTTCATTGAGCACTGATGCCACAGTTAGCATAGAAATTCTTTTTAAAAATCTTCTAACAATAAAGAACAAATCTTTTTCGACAACCTAAAACCATCCATTATTCAAAATTTCATGAAGATTTTTGATGCACATATCTTCAATTAAATTTAACACAATTCTACTCCAGTGAACTCTTTAATGACTTTTATGATTAATCGGTATGAAATCTGTGGAATATTCCGGTGTAGGACATGGTTTTTGGTTTATATGCCAAAGAATTATTTTTGAGTCACGCATGTATGTGGCCTGTTAGAGGTGAGCTGACTTATAGATCCCGATACACGTGTTTCGATCGTGCGATTTCGTCAGTCGGGCAGTTATCCATTCTCGTCATTTGCTAATGCCTGTGAGTGCCCCTCTATGAGTCACCTCTAATTCTATGAGTCATGTGATCTGTTAGAGATGTCTAACAGATCACATTACATGCTTGGCTCAAAAATGATTCTTTGGCACACTGAAATTTGAGCCGCGGTCTTAAGAAACACTCGAAACGAACGATATGATTTATTAAATATACTACCCAAGAGCAATTGAGTGTACAACACTGTGTTCGTTGATATTCCACTGGACATAGAGTGTAAACATTCGTCGTCGCTAACTTTCAGAGTGGGAGGGGGCACCCACAGAGATTAGCAAAAGGCGAGAATGTCTAACTACCCGACTGACGAGATCGTTAGATCGAAGCACGTGTATCGGACTCTATAAGTCAGCCCTGTTTGACAAACCACTGGCATGCGTGGCTCAAAAATGATTGCAAGGAATATTGAATTTTGAGCTTTGTCTTAAGAAAACACACGAAGCGTTTGATATAATTTGGTATAATTATACAGTTTGGGAAATGTCACTTCGTTTCAACGACAAAGTAGCCATGGTAAGAGGAGATGGTGGAGGACTTAGAAGAACTTATGCACTGGAACTCCAAAAACAAGGATGCAAAATAGTTGTGAACGATCTTAGTAGAGATACACATGGTACTTCGGACTTAAACTCCACGACTGATTAGGTAGTTAATGAGATAAAGGCAGTTGGAGGTTATCCAGTTGCTAACTACGATCGCATTGAGCTCAAAAACAAGAATGTCAGCACTGTTATCAACAGTCTCGGAAGAGCTGATATTATTATTAACAACGCCGACATACTTTGCGATGATATGCTACTGAAGATGATGGATCTGAATTGGGAGCTCTTCTTCAAAGCTCACATGAAGTGAACGTGGTCTATTACGAAAGCTGCCTGACCCTATATGAATAAACAAAACTATGTACTAATCATCGTCACCTCATCAAACGCTGCCATTTATGATAACCTCGAGCAGACTAACTACACCTGTCAAATTGGAATTGATCGCTTCTGCAAATCGCTAGCAGAAAAGAGCGTCAAGTTCAAAATTCCTGAGAACTGATTGTTCTGAATAGCAGTCTCGGCCCTTTTGACCAACTTTCTGTTCAGTCATCGGCTGGCCTCCATAATACCTCTCAGAGGATGGTCGGTGAAGCGAAGGATCTCGCACATGTGTCGCTGCCATTTCGGCATTCAATTGATGGCAACATTACAAATGGTCTCTTAGGGCCAGCAGAAAGCCGAACATCTTTCAAGTTCATCGATTTTGGGATATTTCGCATATCACGTCCTTCGAGGGCCGATCATTAATCAATCCCGATGTAGCTTGAAGAACTCGACATTTTTTTGATAAGTAGATACGAAGCTCTAAATATTTGTATTTATCAAATGCAACAATACAGTAATATTTGTACATTTCTGCTATCGACTGCTTTTTTACAGACCCGCTCAAAATGATTTAATCTGATAAGGATATGACTTATTTTGAGCCATAGGTCTAGTGCTATAGCAGTCGATAGCAGAAGTATAGTTCATTTTAAAAGCCGTGAGCTCGACTGCCGGTCACCACAAAGTCAGGTAAGACCATCATCCGACATTGGGTGATTAGTTTCTACTCGGCGCCGATTCCTTTAGAGGATTATTTAACCTCAAGGGATCGACGGAACCGAGGGAGGGTGCTACTGATGAGTCCCAATAGGACGAAATAGGCGCCTATATAGCACTAGACCTATGGCTCAAAATAAGTCATATCCTTATCAGTAATATTTGTTCGAAAAATAAAAATGTACTCGTACGAATTCATAAAAACCTTGATAACCTCATCAGAGAGGCGTAGCAAAAACTTTTGAATCGTATCATGAATGCTTCTTTTCGAAACACTCATCGTCTAAATGTTTATCAAACTCGAATTGTTTTCGGAAGATAAGTGGGCCTCGTATGGCGTAAGAATGTGCCTGATTCAGGATAGAAAAATTAGTCTGTGGTATGATGCGAAGTCATGCTTTATCACGAGGACTTCTCCTTGCAGTTTACTTCTAGATGTTAGTATCTATCCAATAAACTTCAGATGTGTTTTCGCGCAGATTTTTTGATTTCTGCTTAGTTGTTGTAGGAATTAGTACATAATATGTACTATGATACATTATGACATTTATTGGGCTGTTCGCAAGACACTTACACTATTTGCTTGTGAAATGAGTTGTCATCAAAATATTTAGCACACATGACACAAACTAATTTTCTTCCATCGATTTGGCCAAATGAACACAAATGTCGATGTCACGAAGTCGTATCGTCATGGAGAAAAGCTTCCTAAATACACAGGAACAATCATAAAGTTAGCTTAGGTTACCCAGTGATAAAGAGTGAAGTGTAAAAACATTTGCGTCAGGTGGAATTCATTTCACCCTACCTGGGGTGAGCGTGCTGAACCGTTGCACCACCGACCCCTATTTTGACACCTTCTTTCTACGCCACAACGCGTTATCTGCCAACAGCCAACCGACAGCGATCTGGCGTGGGTAATCGCCATCGAACTTGAACCCATTTGCTAACCTTACTGACAGATATTGAGTATTAATAATCAATCAGAATTCTTTTCATTAACCGCCTTTAGCGGTGGTAAGAGTTTGTATATACCCATTGATAAGAAGTGATGTGCAAAAGCATCTGCGTCAGCTAGATTGGAAAAGGCATTTCACCGTTTCCGGAGGCGCGTGCTGAACCGTTGCACACGCCCATTTTGACACAACTCTTTCTTACGCTACAACGCGTTACTGCCAAAAGCCAACAGCCAACGGTTTGGTGTGGGTAGTCGCTATCAACATTAACGGATCAGTTAACGGTTGGCTGTTGACCGCTTAAGCTTTTGTAGCGTAGAAAGAGTGGTGTAAAAACGGGCGTCGGTAGTGCAACGGTTCAGCATGCGTCCCCGAATAGGATAAACTGTGAGCTAAAGATGTATAACCAAAGCAACCAAAGAGTGTCAAGTTTCGCGCAGCTCAACATCGACAACAAACCACCGTGCTTCTGTTGGTATGTGGATAGATATTCCGCAATAAGGCCATCAGTCACCGCAGGTTCTTCCAGTGCCAAATTTGCAAATGCCACTATTCTTTTTGATTGCTCAGCTCATTAAGAAGTCCATTTCAAAATCAAGTACATCGTTGGTATCAGCGAGATTTGATTATCGACCAAGTACTAAGTGTATGAAGAAGTAGTCTCTGTCAACAAGAAATGCTTCAATAAAGAACGTAGTTCTCTTCTGTTATTGCATCTTTGTTTGTTGTGTTTCAATAATAAAGCCATTCTAAAAAAGGAAACACATTATTCGATTTTCTTTCGGTTCGAACTATTGCATGACTACTCAGGCTGTAGAATCAATCAAAAATGCGCTTTTTTTCGAGGGGTCGAGGCAGGGTCGCGGATAACGGAACGTGTTTTACATTTTTCATACAAGGTTAACAACAGACAGAATGCCAATAACAGTTTTTACTGCTTAGTGAAGGAGGACTTTTTGTTTACCTACAAACATTATATTTCTGTCAAATCACACTGAGTGTGTAAAGAAATCGTGAGGAGTCGGAATATTATGTAAGCCTTAAATTATATTCAAAACTATGGGGAAAACCATAACTTACAAAACAAAAACCTCCCACTGACTGCTTATCGCTGGTATCTGCAATGCGCTCCCATTGTGGTCACGAAAGTGTTCAGTTTGATTCTGAACTGCTGGCAGATGTAAGACCATTATTGGAAATTAGTGAGAGTGCTTTAGATAAGTTTGTATGAGGGCTATAACTATTCTTCGAATGGGTATGATTGAATACTGTAACCAGCTGCTTTAGTCGTTTCGACCCTTGCTCTATTCGATTTCCGGTAAAGGTGTTATAGTTCCTCAGAGCATTGATAAGGAGCTATAGGCTAAACCATTTGCTTCGAGTGTTTCTTGAAGACGACGCAAAAATTCCATTATGCCCGATAATCATTCTGAGCCATACATATAGTGTGCTACAGGCGCTTATACAGTGCAATACACGTGTTTCGTCCTTTTAGCTTCGTCAATTGCACAGTGCTTTATGGTTCAGGCAGTTCTGTGAGGAAACATCCCTTTTGAAAGAAAATAGCGCTGTACCATTTATGCACGCCATAAAGTGAAAAATTACTGATCTTTGCCTGGGAGTTCAAAACTCATGTACTGCCCATATCAGACTACATGCATTGCCCAAAAATGATTATTGAGCTATAGCTTACAACAGTGTTATTCCAGCATCTAACTGACGAGAAATCACTACAAGCTCCTCACTTTTACAGTTGATATGTCAACGAATACTTTTCAAGTTTATCAGTTTCCAAATCTGGCGCATATAAAAATTTTGTTCGAGACCTGGATTGAGCCAATTACTATCGCTAGGCTATAAGTGCGAGAGGCTCGTCCGTGAATGAGCGGAAAGTCAAATCAACTTCACCATCGTGTTGCTGTTGTTTGAAGAACATTTTGGAGAGAAAAAGGTGGTAGTGATGTCCCTCTTTAGATTTGAAACAGGTGAAGCGTATGCACAGAAGGGAGGAATGAAAGGAGTCACTACGTTTGGCATGATAAGTAGCCATCTCAAATCGCTACGAAGGGTTGTCACTGAAGTCAGGACAAGAAGGATATGCAAATACCACAACATAAACAACGGAAACAATGCTTGTTCAAACCCAGATGACAGATACTCCTAAACCATTCGGAATCCTGCTTGCTCAATAAGTGTCCTCATCTATGGTCTTCGATATGCGTAAAAAGATGATCTTTCTGAAAAGCATGTGAAGTGTACCTAACAAGATCTGTATACAGTGACTGCAAGAAATCTTTTCTCTCACCCTTTTTGAGTAGGATGACTGTGTGAAAAATCCCTCACTAGTGTGGCACTTTGTCTTCCTGAAGACATGATGTGTCACGGCCTGCGGTAGCTATATGCAAAGTATGTTCACCAGCTCGAACGAAATTGGTTTCCGACTTGAACTTTCAAAGGCTAGAATATCAAATGTTCTCATCAATAGAGATTCTGGTGTCTGAGACGGGGGTTGTCGACGAAAAAATTGCTGTTGGACTTTCGCAGTTATCAATTCCAGACCATGACGGGATGTAATAATGACCTTGCCTATAATCATCAGATCGAATAGCAAAACATAGCAGTTACACGATCTCGACGGCATTTTTTTTTCAGATTAACTATTGCTTGTGATGCTCCTAACACTTTTTTGCTCATATCGATGTTGATCCTCCAACAAAGACGTTTAACAGCTGTCCTTTATCATCAATCTACTCAGGTGTGTTGAAGAATGGTAATTACAGTTCTTTTCTTTTCGAGCAACTACTCATTGGTATTGGAAATACGATTCAGATTTTTTGCTTGGAGAACTTATTCTATGATTGGGCACGCGTTTTGAGTCTACCGCTAAGCAGCTCGTAATCTTTGATCGCGTCTTCCTTTATCTGGCACTGATAAAAGAGAATTTTGACGAAAACGTTATCGTCATGCACAGCTTGTTTTGCTCTTTTTTTTAACACGTCGCAACATATCCCTTCCAAATGCGATTAATCCTTGGACCAAGAGAAATCGCCAGAGTCTCGGTTGTAGCGTTTTGAAGGAGAAGATGACTATGTAGTCATTCGATAGCATAGATTATAAGAATTTGAAAGGTTTACTTGATTCCCAAAAAGGGTTATTACTTAGCTAGAAGGAAAAAAATAAAATTTTGCTACTCACTCAAACATTTCTCGGTGACCTGAGATTTTCTATAATATTTCTAATAATCAACGGTAGATAAAATTTTGAGTATTCTAATGATGATCTCAGTTTTGAAACGGACTTGTTGATGCGATATGACAGCCAAAGAATAATGGATTTCACGAAACTGGATCATCATTACTAATCGCTCCTTTCTTCGATCTCTTGAGAAGAACGCAACTTTTGCTCTTTTTCTAAGTTTCAATGCTTTGTCAATACAAACATTCTCATAGATTTCAATGGTCGCTCTGTTTTTAATATACAAAGGCAGAAAGAAAATTCTGATTCTTATTCAAACATATCTCGTTGAGCATAGGTTATGGTTTAGACTTTATATCATTTGTTAACCTAAATCTTATCCATTTCCACAGCATTCTGAATGATAAAAAAGACTTTCAAATGCGTTGTAGCTGTCAAAGAAATATTAGGTTTCGCGCTGCGTGACGTCGTCGTCAAGCCAGCGGGCTTTGGAGGTATGTGGATAAGACTTCACCATATTGGCGCCAAGCCAACACTCTTTTACCTGCACATGAACAAAATTTCGCAACAGGCGACACAACTCCACTACACATCGATTGCCTTTCAGTTGTTTCCTGCTGGTTTTTACGGAGTTCCCTTAACAACGAGCTTCTATGCTTTACCAAGTACTGAAAAAGTCATGTTTCTACATAAGTATGGCGTGTTTTTAAATCGAATGTATGTGTAAGGAAGTTCATCGAATAAAACTTGCGTTTGGGGCACACCTTGACCTCCAAGTGGGGAACCCAATCTTCTTCAGGCTGTTGAAGAGTACAAGGCAGTCCGTTTCAAAAATCAAAAACGTTGCTGGAATGCCTGGATTTGATCTATCGATTAGCTTTTGAAAGTGTAGAGAAATTGCTTTACTCAGCCAGAAATATTTTATTAAGGAGCAAAGTTCATTTTTTTTGCTTCAGCGCAATAGTAAAGCCACTTGAAAAAATAGAGCACTTAAATTTTTCTGATTTCAGCAATAGGACAATTACCTGAACGTCAAGAACAATCCAAAAATGCATTTTTTCTGAAGGGTCGCAACAAGGTGTGGGCAGCGCATGTAATCCAAATTTGGTGAATCCAATCTTCTTTTGCCTGTCACAGCACACCACGGAGTCCTTTTCGTAAACCAGATACATTTTTGGAATCCTCGGGATTTGTTAACCGGCTGTCAAATTCGAGAGGAAAAACTATGGTCAGCGGGACATAATTGAATGAGGAAGAAACTTCATTTTTGCTTTTCTAGCGCAATAGCGAAGCGTATTCGGAAATGAGATAAACCGCTCAAATTTCTTTGATTTGAACTATGAAATATTATTGGAATCATTAAAATTACCTGCCACCTGTCGTGTGACCTATTGTCCCGTTGATCGTCGAGAGACTCAAGCGGCCATTAGCAACACTTCGATTTTTCCCTATAGCGAGGGAAGAGTACCCAGTGAGTCGTCTTTGCTCCTGGGATTTGTTGAACATCATATCCTTCCTTATTAGCGTCCATAAAGCACCATCAAAACGACCGGAAAGTACGTTTTTTGCAAAGGGTCGAAGCAGGGTGCGAGCAACGGAAATGTACCGTTTTTTTCCGCGATGTAACAGTCAATCGGTGGGGAAACGGTTCAGCACACGCTCCCGGAAAGATTGAGATCTGGATTCGAATCACGGCTGACGCAAATGTTTTTGCACAGCACTCTACATTATTGGGTATATTAAAAGTCTAAAAGCTGGAATCTCAAATCTTAAGTTATCGAATGATTACCAATAGTTCAGAGAAAGAGCTCCGTCTTGCGAGAAAAACTCGAGTGTGAAGAGCGCTAGCCAGACATTCAAGCTTTGGAATGATTACGAACACTCTCATGAAAAGTACTTGTCTAGCGAAAGAAGTCGGTTTTTGATCTCGTGCAGTCTAAAAAACGTACCGAGCTTTCTACTGTCCGATCCAAAATTTGTATGCTCCGTCTTTCTGCTGAGGTTATAAAACTATTTGACTGAGTACATTGTGAATCAATTGACTTTTCCAGACTCTGAAGAAGGCGAAACTTGCCAAAACGTAACCATTGCATGTGCCTGTATTGTACTGAATAAATTGCCCGTTAACAACCTTGTCTCCGCTGAATAAGAAAATTACGGATCTCGTCGTAAGTACCCTTCCCCCTGATGATTTGCTGTCAAGGATTTCATGCCAACACATCATGGATGTCCGACTGCACAGTCATTTTTGTAGATCTGCTTCACAGCTACTTTGAAATTGTAGTTTTCCATAGCATTTCACGGAAAGTGTTGCTTGAGGCATTTGAAAGCCCTATGTGTTACGGTGAAAGTGAAGCACCTAAAATTTTCAAAGGAAGCTAAAAGGGATCTCAAGTGGCTGAAAGAACACTGTGATAGTAATTTGAAGCTATCACAATCAATAAATCTTGGCACAATAGCTTTCGCTTGAATAGTTGTGGCTGATGCATCTTTTGCTTAGATATTGCAGCCTGTTCGTCTCGCAGTTGATTCGTGCGTCGAGTGTTAAGCTCGAGCAGCCGGGTAGCCAGGGACAACTCTTGGCCATTTTTCCCTATCTAGTTCGTGCATGAGATAGGCCCTAGTGGGTTGTCCTCATCCTCGGGAGCTGTTTATGGGGATTCGACCGTTGGAGCTATCATTATCATTCTTTCTATCGCTTTCCGTGAAAGTAATATCTTTCTGGATCGCACC
This sequence comes from Parelaphostrongylus tenuis, assembly GCA_019055375.1. Classification (NCBI taxonomy): domain Eukaryota; kingdom Metazoa; phylum Nematoda; class Chromadorea; order Rhabditida; family Metastrongylidae; genus Parelaphostrongylus; species Parelaphostrongylus tenuis. The sequence goes on from JAHQIW010003208.1 coordinate 44,805, forward strand.
GGGTTAGTGGTCTTCCTTTAGGGGGAGCCGCTTGTACTGTCCCGAGGAGTATTCCCAGTCGGGTAACTTAAGACGTCTCGTCCATCTGTGGGGTTCGTTGTCCGTTGAAGGCGCATCTACGTGTCCGGCTTGCGCACCTTAGTTTTTCGATAAGTCCTATAGGCGTGTATGAACGGGCGATCTGCTCGATTTTCGGAAGGCGGGGGGGGGGTACGTAGTGTGCGGGGACTTTCTCGGATGCCTTTCTCTCATCATTTTGCTGAGATAACGGGTACATACTCATTAGCATCGACCCTTTATCGATCTGCAGCGCAGTTCGATAACAGCCATAAAGATCTCTCAAATCATACCTGATTATTGTAAGGCGGATTCAGGTTTCTGGGGGGGCTGGCATATCACGTTTAGTGGCATAGGTGATTATGTTGTTGGAGTTGGTTAAAAAAGATGGACGCGGAGTTAAATGCTCTTTTTCCTTCACACATCTTCGATGCTCTGAAAGTTCAAGCAGCTGGTTTCCTCCTGCTCATCTCTTGAGCTAGCGCAGTAGCTTTTCTAGCGCAATAGCGAAGCGTATTCGGAAATGAAATAGACCGCTCAATTTCTTGATTTGAGGTATGAAATATTACCGGATCATTAAAATTACCTGTCACCTGTCAAGAGACCTGTTGTCCGTTGATCAGTTCGAGATTTCATACCAACACATCATGGATTTCCGACTGCACAGTCATTTTGCAGGTCTGCTTCACGGCTACTTCAAAATTGTAGCTTTCCATAGCACTTCACGGAAGTGTTGCTCGAGGCATTTAAAAGCCCCATGTGTTACGGTGAAAAAAAGCACCTAAATTTTCAAAGGAAGCTGAAGGGATCTCAAGTGGCTGAAAGAACACTGTGATAGTAATTTGAAACCATCACAATCACTAAATCTTGGCACAATAGCTTTCGCTGAAGGTGGTGATAGTGATAAGTAAGCGAAATAAAGACAATTATTCATAAATTTATTTATTTAGAATCGGAATGGCTAAGAATTAGTTATGTGGAAACCACAACGGACATTCTGACCGCACATGATTCAACAATATCTTTTTTTTTTTTGTCCAATTCTGTATTACTATATATTATTGCAAACCCGTTTTTTTGCACATCCACTGTATATAATCGAAATGAAATCTGAATATTTCTAACAAATTCTAAAGGCTGGAATTTTATCTGTGACAAGATTCACTTCTGCTGAACAACTTCTAAGAATTAACACTGAGACTATAGAACATAGAGCGAAAGCTTGAAATAATGGAGACAGTAGATGAGATTGCTGCGCAGCGTGACCTTCGAAGTTCAGGTAGGGTCTTTTTTCTCCATTTTGAAAGAAGTTACGAGTTTATCTTATCATTTCGTTGATCCAGCACACTCTCTCAAGATCTGAATACATACATATATATATATATATATATACATATTTATATACATGACTCATATCTATGAAGTATGATACTTGTTCACAACGCAGTCTAGCGCTCAATCAGTTGTATCAAGTTGTATAGAATATAATCTGATATGAATCTTTCAGTTTTGATGTTCTTTCGTCATATACAATATTCAAAACTTAACATTGTAATTGAAAATCAGAGGATAATGATAATTTGGCAGATTTGATGATTCACACTGCATATATCAATTCATCGGTAACTTTCAGCAATTTCTAAATTATTGGCGATCTCTAGGCGTCGAGACCATTACGGAATCATAGAACAGACTATGTTCTGTCGTTCAATAGGCAAAAACGCTTTTATTATTCACTTGTGCTCTGTGAACATTAATCATTAATCCGTTCCATAAGTTCTCTAGCACTAGAGCAAGAAACGCCAAATTTATTAGCCAGAAGTAGCTACAATTGCATGATCTAGTATCGTTCAACTGCGCATTCTCTTGCAAGCGTTTCGGTATACAATTTTCCTAGACTTCCTTGGAGACGGAATTGTCTTGGGATCAAATTCTCTTGCTTCCTGTGGACGACCCGAGCGCGACTGATCCTCCAAACTGTTCTCTCTGACTTTTAGCTTCGCGAACCACGTCCTAGTCGTTTCTTCTGCGGACACATCATTCCCACAAGCTCTATTAATCTAGCGCGCCGCTTCACAGGAATTTTCCCCTGCCCACCATTCGTGCATGAGAAGCTTGCGAACTTGTCTCCAAGACAGCTCCATTTTAAATCAAGAATAAACGAGTCATGTACTAAAATGTTCACAAAAAGTCCGCGATTGAACATTGCCAAAGTTATGCAATTTAACCGCTTGTGGTCGATAAATTTAATGCTTTTGCCCTAGCGCCAAAATTGTGGAGCGACTTAATATCGTGGCGAATTTTGTCACTGGATATGTGCCTAATTTGATGCTCTGCACACTTTTTTTATTTAGTTCTACACCTATAAAGTGTTCTTCTTAACGTCGTCCAATTACCGCTACTACAAAAGACTTTAAAAAGCACGTATATATGCGTATGTGGTCTTGAGGATGTGGTCTCACCAGACCACATCCACACGATTACGAGACTCATTGAAGTTCCACGAGAGTACAAACAACCACTCTGTCTCACTTTCATTGATCTGAGGAAAGTCTTTGATTCAGTGGAAACAGAAGTGGTCATAGAGACTCTGGATGACCAGGGCGTCCCTACTCGGTACTTAATGATTCTTCGTGTGCTTTATAAAGATTTCACGACCAAAATATCTCCATTCTACAACAATATCACCACTGACGTAAAAGAGGGGTTCGGCAAGGCGATACGGTTTCGCCAAAACTATTCACTCCCACCCTACAAAACGTCATGCGAACATTAGAATGGGACGATATGGGAGTGAAAATTCACGGTCGACAATTAAACCATCTTCGCCTTGCTGACGATATCGTTTTCATAAAACCAAACATCAGCCATGAGGAACGAATTTTGACCGATTTCTATAACGCCTATGGAATTGGTCTACAACTAAATCTAAAGAAAACGATGTTCTTGAGGAACGGATGGGTTTCGAATGCCCCATTCACGCTCAACGGGACGACAATCTCCGAATGCCCCAGTTACGTCTATCCAAATCGTGAAATCAACAGATGAACGACCTATGAGCAGGAGAAAACGAGCGGCTTGGGGAACGTTTAAGAGCATCGAAGATGTAGTGAAGAGGACAAAAAACATCCGACATCGTGCCCACCTTTTCGACTCGACATTTATCCGTTCCCTAACGTATGCAGAGAAACCTGGTCGCTACGTAAGCAGGATGAAAAATCGCTTGGCGTTATCGAACGCGCAGTCAAAAAATCGGTGCTGGGGGTATCCCGTATCTCGCAAATAAGAAAAAAGATGCGAAGTTCCGACCTATGTCAACGATCGAAAATCAGAAACGCCGTTCTACACGTTAGGATATCGAAAATATGGTAGGCCGGACACGTGATGCGCTTCAAGGACAACCGATGGACGAGAACCGACTAGATTCCTTGGGACGTCAAGCGCTCTAAAGGAAGACCACCGACCCAATGGTTCGATTTCTTCAGGAAAGCGATAGAAGAAAGATATGATGCTCAGCGAATCTCCAGAGCGAGGTGAACCCGCTGGGCTACTCTTGCACGCGATAGGGAAAAATGGAAGAGTTGCTGGTACCCGCTTGAATCACTCGACGATCAACGGGGCGACGGGTGGTGCATGTGATATAGGCGTATGCTGCCGTCCACCACTACATCAGAACCTCTCAATGAGTCAATTGCTTCTGACGAAAATTCTCCGCCATTTGCACCAATGTGAGTGATTCCTTTTCTGCGTAGGTTGTTTCATTACGTTTATTTGGGATTATTTATAGTTACATTTGACTAAAATGGGCTGCAGAAAAATTGTGAGCGAGAAGTGACAATAGTATCCTAGAACACATAGTGGAAGTTTGCCGTTTTATTGACTTCATCATACCAAATTTTACCATAATTCGGATATACCCAAGGGCGCGTCTGGCGTAGTGGTTAGGGATGCTCTGCGACACATGTAATCGATCAATTGATTGTCGATGGTGCGATCTTGTGCTCACGGCTAACAAAGCTTTCTATCCTTCCGCGGCCGGTGAATTTGTATCAGAGTTGCCTGGGAGGATAGCAGTACTGACTTGATACATCGGTAGGCCATCGCGAGTCATTGTGAAGGACAGATATGCATTCAGTCATCTCAAACAATTTTAAAAACTTAAGACGAATGCATGGCGCATCCTTCAAAGGTTGGGCAACGTCAAGGGCTATATCTTCTTCTTTTTAACCAAGTACACCCATCTGTTCTTTCAAGCCAATCAAGTTTTACACCCTGACACAGTCTCAAAGTGATTGCTATGTTAGATTTACAAAATGTGATAAATTCATATTTGCTCAAAGATATGCTTGCCACTGTATGTTCTAAGAGAAATTGTACTCTCCAATGATTGTGTAGGAGTGTAAACATAGTGCTGATTGTAATTGTTGTGGATGCTCTTTGGGAAGCTTAACGTGCATATTTTTGTGAAAATTTATAATGAATTCAATACGGAAAAGCTCACTTTTTGTAGATTGATGAAAGGTCGCTAGTAGTAGAATTTGTGAGCAGAAATATGCTAAATATGTAATCTGAAAAAGACTTTTGTCATGCATCCATGTGATCTTGAACCTGCTCGATCGCCTGCAGGCAACCAATGATCTTGAGGAGGTCGGCGACAAAGGCGAGTGGTATCTTGGAAAACAATGCACTCGTCACGGATTCTGACACTGGTGATAGTGACTCAGACGATGAAGAGCAATATACTTGAGAAAGTAGAGAAATAAACGACTAGTGCTCAACGAAGCTATTGTCGCTCAAAACCCTACCATCTGATGAGCGATGGCCACTTGTTGAAGGCAGTAAATTACGTGCAAGAAGTCAGCCGACTTCTGCTATTTTATATATAGCAGATGTTGTGGAGTTGACAGTACAACAGATTATTATTTACGGAGATCAGAAGAATGCTTCGACAGCTCTCTTGATGTTTTTGAAACTAAAACTAGTACTTCGAAATTACAGTATTTTCACTGCTTTTTTCGCAGTGTTATTACGATACCTATATAACTAAGAGAATTGAGTGGTGAACAAAAACACGGCCTCAGGCGGGAATCGAACCCACGTTTCATCCTATCCGGGGACGCGTGCTCTACCACTACACTATTGAGGCACATTTCCCGACCACTCATTCTTCAACATCTCAATGTTAGCTATCAGCCACCAACCTTTGACAGGTTTCGTCGGGTATGCGATTTCGCTTTATAAACCCAGTTGAGCTGATAGCTATTCCATTTACTAATACTTCGAAATTAAAGTATTTTCACTGCTTTTTTCGCAGTGTTATTACGATACCTAGTGGTGTTTTTGTTCACCACTCAATTCTCCTAGTTATACTTAAACTAGTTTTCACAAAAGTCTTTTATGGGAAGCTGCAAGAATGAAAAGAAGATTACGTTAATCCACAGTAGTTAGCTCGTCGCTCGAACTTTGCTTAAATATTATTGGTGGTTATGAGCGAATTTTTTGTGTTAGAAGCACCCTGTCGTTTCAAAAAAAGAACGACCACGTGTCAAAAAAATTTTCACGGGTAAACACATTTTTGCAAAAAGGTGCCCCATTCCAACTATTGTTGAACATTCTTTCTTTTTTATCTACAATTTCTAGCACTTGCTATTTCGAAAAATGTTAATTTTTTATACAAAGCTTGATTATCAAAGGACTCTGAAATTTACTCTAATAATCAGTTGAAGATAACGTTCTGCTTTTAGTGTGATCGGCCCGTTGTTTGAACTTCACAAAGAGCTTTGCTGGCACTTACAAGAGAATTTTGATTTCTCATAAAATTTTATTGCTATGGAAAGGTAGACTATTATTGAAAAGACTTTAACAAGCGCATTTTTGAAAAAATAAATGTTCAGCTATCCTATAAACTCTTTTCAATACGAAAGCTACGTCTCTCAGCTAACTCACTTCCAACTCCTTTTCACATTTCTTTCAACGATATTGTAAGATGGGAATCCGAAAATATTATTTATTATATATGACTTTTAGAAGAAAGTTATACTAAAAATTTTCCTGCATGTAGCTGAAGTAAGCATTTTTAGAGTTCGCGTTCATTTTTTTTCAAAGCACTGTTTTCGCAGTAAATGCACTTTCTAGGAAACTTTATACTGATGTTGAAGATTTTTTACTCTCAAGCACTACCTCTTAGTAAACAGTACTTACAAGAAGAAAAAAAACGCCTGGCTTTCAGAGTACTCAGTACTTTGTTCAAAAATCACACCAATTTTCGTTATCAATTATATAGACATTTAGATTGTCGGAGCATTTAATCGTCATTAGGAAACATCATATTGCGGCGAAGAGTTCTATTAGTGAGAAAACGCCTATGCACCCTAACAATCCGTATTTTTCGATAAGAGAACGATATTCTTTGAAAATCAATTTTTCTCAACTCTTTTTGCGCTTTCTTATCGCTCATCTTAGTGAAAGTGAGACCGTCTTTCCATACTTGTTATTCTTCCGATCGCCATAGATATGTCTGTTCTATAATGAACTCTTAAACATGGGGCATGTACAGATCGTAGAAGTCGATCAAATCCTTACAGCTGAGGTTTACGTTTCCTTGTACATCTCCTATCGTCATCAAAAAGTGCGGCAGAACTCCTAGTGATTCTTCCTTCTCTGACCACTCACAGATTATTCCTTTATAAATGTTCTCTTGATATTATTGGGTACAATGTCGTACAATAGTAGCTCGAGTTTTGAAAGTTTCCCTTTATTAGAAGATTGGAAAGGTCACAGATCCCCCACTTTTCTCAGTCGGGTGCTTCTGAAGGCGCACGTAAGAAAGCAGTGAATGCCGAATGACGGCAATGAACAAGCAAGAAATATCAGTGCCACTGGTTTCTCCTAATAAAACCAGTGGCTTTTGCACGGAGCTCTTCCGTAACGCGAACGTTCGACTTCTCTTTGCAAAAAAGAATTATAGAAGATACTCATGGAAAGCAGCTGGGATGACTAGATCTGTGGTCTACTGGTAAACGGTCACACTACTAGCACGTAGTCATGTATTGAAGTTAAAATGAGATGTTGGAACTTGAAGGATGAACAGGGACTCGTTTTGAGGGCAATCAACTAAAAATTGTGTAGAATACGCAAAATAGGTGTACATGTGCAGTGGCAAAGGCTGCAATAACGAATAATGTTTATAATAAAGTATATAAGGATTTACAAGAAAATATTCCTTGTGAGATCGAAGTTCTAATATTCTATAGAGGTCCCAACTCCTCAAGCTCACTGAGAATTCAAATATTGTAAAAAGTCACCGATAACTGAAATCACATGCAGTATCTCATCTTTTTTAATCAATGACTATATTCAATTCCCAAACTCTGTGGTGACTTCTGAGTACTGTATTTAATGAGAAATATCATTACTTAAAGATTCATGGCATAGAATCCTTTGTACTTATTACGACTGAGTGAATGCCAGAAACAAGAAAAAGTATGGTAATCTTGTATTTTGTTAAAAAACTTTAAACTAACTTCAGCTTAAATGTACTTCTTTATTAATGCTGATAACTTTGTTGAATTTGCTCTCCACTTCTGGTCCAGAATCTGTCTTATTTATTTGTCCATTTTCATGTGTGCTCAAGTTAAGGATAGTAAAATCAACGTATCACAGTGATTGAGTCTCACAAGACAGGAATGAAAACGGCTGACATTATTAAAATCGACTGGATTCAAAATAGGAGGTATGTACAGAGCCACAAAACGTTTCAGAGAGACTGGAGGGATTGAGGAACATCCTCGTAAAGGTCATTCAACCACCTCGTCTGGTCCGGAAAACATTAAAAAAATCAGCAGCTAAGTTCGACGAAGTTCGGAGTGTTCGATACGTAAAATGGCTAGGGAAGCCAGCGAGTGGAGCCTCTGTAACCACGTCAAGAAAGGTTCGCAGTTAGGAGATCGTTTCTGTTCACTTTTTCGACAAAACAGGGAAGAAAAATAGCTCTCAAAGGCTCGTCAAATGATTCTTTTGATAGCTGCTGATCGTTTGTCGAAGGTGCTTTGTACATATGAGAAGATTTTTACCGTCGAACCATTTATACAATCGCAAAACCTACGTCAACTTTTAAGAAGGGTCAGCAAATGTTTGCAGTAGTAAAAGCGATAGGTCGCAGTAATTTTGCGGCCTCTGCAATGTTGTGGGACGGCATTTGCGCCATCGGGAAGAAGTGAGTCTCATCAACAGAAAAGTCAAAATCAATGCTAGCAACTATCAGTAGCAAGTTCTGCGGGATATACTGGAGCGTTGGGCAACGAATCTACAATTCAGCAGAACTGGGGTCCTGCATAATCAATTGCTCATGTACACAGCTCAACAATTGCCATCTGTCAAGAGCACTTTCCAGTCATGAACAATTGGCCGTCAGACTCCGGTTCTCAACCCTTGCATTATTCCGTGTGGTCCATACTGGAGGAGTGAGCCTCTGGTACTCGTTACACCAGTGTAGGCGCGCATAGAGCGGCTTTGACATACGCTAGGGACCAAATTACGATGGATAGGTGTACGAATATCGTTGAAAATTTTCTGAAGCAACTTTGAAAATGTACAGATGGAGAAGGGGGCAATTTTGAGAATTTGTTGTAAGCCTTTTTTGTTTATTGTCTTGATTGCTGATCTAATAAACGTAGTTATTTCTTCAACTAAATGAATTTGTTTGTTTATGCAATATTTTTTTACTGTTGAAATTTTTGAAAAGGTTATCGCAACTGTTCGCGCACTTTGTATGCTACAAAAGCGTGTGAACATATAGCAGCCGTGAATTATCAAAAGAAAACAGAACTCAAGATCTTCTCAAGATGAGGAAAAAAATTCAAATAAACACTTAAATTGCGAGCCGCTCTACAATATGCCCTGTGCGCAGTGATCACTGTTGCCGTCCTGAAAACGTTAGCTGGATATGAAAAGTGCAAATTCCATGCAAGCAAATAAAATTGTTGGCGAGTATAAATTTTTTTAGGGTCAGTCACTAACAAGTGTTAACTGTATAACTTGTTGCTTGCTAAGTTAATATTTTCTCCAAAAATTCACAGCACCAGTAAGATGGTGTGACAATGTGGTTTAGAAATACACACTTTTTCTTAAAAAGTACACTTGCACAATAATGAGTGCTTGCCCCTCTTATGCTTGCTTCAGGTATATGAGAAGGTAAATACATAAAAGATCTCTAAGAAGTCCTATATTGTAGTATGTATGTCTCCAATTATTCATGAAAGATAGGCT
>JAHQIW010003210.1:0-35468 GCA_019055375.1 Parelaphostrongylus tenuis
CAGACGTTGCTGCTGAGCACTTGTTTTAATACCAGAAGTGCTGGCATTGAGAGCTGAGCCATCATCAATAAATCAACGAAAACAATAAACTTCAGCAGAACTTCTCTGATTACTCGATATTATACCACTGCTCTGTCGGACTTCAAGATATTTAGGGAGATCGTCAGACCACAAGGCTTACTAAAAGCGAGTAGAGACTGGATTTCTGAAAACTACTTATGCCGTACCGGCAATTTTCATGAGCAGATGCACGTTTAGTAATAGCAGAATTCATTGCATACAAAGAGGGAGAGAGGTGGCCTAGCGGTCAGTGATGCTCGGTGCAGCATTGATTTTCCTACACCCTACAACCTCCGGCAGTCAGTAAACGAACGCCCTTAAAGAACGCTCCAGCTTGGTGATCCTCCAGTTTGCAAGATTCGACCAGTCTTGAATACAACTCAGGACAATAAAAATAATGAATGGCCTACGCCTCGGTATCGCTTTCTTCACTGGAGACAAGTCGGGTAGAGACTTGCATTATGTAGGAATGTCTTCCACAAAACTGTCTCATTCCTACCTCGTGAACGACTCTGTGCAGCTGATCTTCAATGAATAACTGGAAGACTGCAAACAACAGAACGTCTCTCTGAATAAGGTGAGACCGTCGAAACTTCAGCAATTACTTCATTACACTGAGCTGTATTCAATAGATCCCACTATTAAGTCTTCCCTTAAGTTTTGGTTCTAAAGCAATATACACCAAACGTATTAACCAGAAGTAACTCCATTGGACTATTGGTAATCATTAAAAGCTTAAATCATTGTGAATCCGCAAATATACCTGCTCTTTAAAAGAGCGTTTTTTGGCTGAAAGCATTCAAAATGGGATTATGTTTTACACGTGTCGCGTTCTTTTAGACACTTGAGCAACAAACATTAAATTTATAAACCAGAAGTAATTTCACTGGACTGTTGGTGATCATTCAAAAGCTTAAATCATTGTGAGTCCAGAAATGTACGTGTGTTTTGAAAAAGACCTTATCATGGCGCTGTGGCATTCAGAATGAAATTAGTATTATATTATTGTCAACGAAAGCACGCGGCGCGTATGAAGCATAATTTTATGCTGAGTGCCACAGCGCCATAAAAAGACTTCTTTCTAAAGACAAGCACACTTCCGGATTGACAATGATTTGAGCTGTTAATGATTACCAAAAGTCCAATGGAATTACTTCTGGTTAACAAATTTTATATTTATTGCATTAATGCCAAAACTGATGAAAAGACCTGATAATGACAGCCTCGCATCTTCTCACAAAGAAAACATCAAATTATTCTTTACATGCCGAAGTTTGACAGAGAATTGGTCGCGGAACATCTCTAAAGAACTCACTAAAGCTGGCTCTTTAGAGACCATTAAGGGTCTTGCATCACATAAAAAAGTTTAGCAAAAAATTGCCTCAAAAAGGGATTGAACGTCTTTAGTACGAAGGCGGCATCGACGTCCTGTAGAGCACTTGAAATAGGGCTGTCTTCAATATTTCCGCTGTACGCTTCCATATTCAGCAGAAGTGAATTTAAAGCGTCAGCAGCAGCCACTCGTCCATCCAAGATGTCGAGCAGATGTGCGTCAATAAAACCTAGAAGGAAGAGGGATGATGCAGAAAGAAAAGAAGAAAAAACCTAGAGTAAGAAGAAGAAACGAAACCAGGAAGGAATAGGGAATGCTCTAGAATATGCTTAGAAAAGCCACAAAAGAAAGGAGAAAAAAATGGAAAAAAGAAAAAAGGAGCAAAGAATTGGTAAAAAAGTGTGACCGACCTCTGCTACCTTATCGTCTGAGAGGCAGTACTTCCCAAAGGCCACGGCAGCTTCTCGTCGTAATGCGCTATTTCTCGACTCGAGGATACTTCCAAGGTGATTCAATCGTGTATCTCCCATCTCCTTAACGAATGGTAACGACCTGGAAATATTCGGATTTGATCTACTTCTAAGCAAATGAAAAGCGTCCCGGAAGCAACTGCGTCCACAATTCCGGAATCCCTCTCTATTGAGAAAAATCCTAGAGAGAATCGATGTAGCTCCACTTATACTGAGGATTAGTCTCTTCGATAAGTCAGCCGATTCAAGAAACAAAAAAAAAACCAAATTCGAGGGGTAGAGAAAAAAACACGCAACAACCCACGAAAGTCGAAATTGCTCGACGGGATTTGCCTAAAGTAACCACCGAAATCTTTTGAAGAAGCCTATTACAGAATTCAAACTTTTTACATACTCATAGATCAATAAAAGCGCAGATCAAATGTAGAGAGATCAAAAAACAAGCACGACCTGCTATGAGCGAGTACGTTCGGAGCGATATGGACAGAAAGGTGCCATATGTGGCCAAATGCTCCATCGTGTCATTGGAGCGCGATATCTCTCAACTGAGCAGCGAGATCACCTCATTGAGAAGTAAACAAGTGAGTAGAAAAGTAAATATTATGATTATATGCCAAAGCAATGTAAAATATAAGTATAAAAACAAGGCTAATACGGAGTAATTTTTTAGGTTGCTGTGGGTGTTGAGTTTCGCAGAACTTACTCGACAAGTATGAATTTAGTGGTATTTCGAATGTCCTCATGAGTTAACCCTTGGGGACCATGATGGTCTTTTTCATGCTCATCCACGCGACATCAAATCTCACCCAAATAGTGTAATGGCGGCGTCGCGTCTCGTGGGAAAGCAGGCAGACGGCCAGATATGCATGCATAAACATGCAGATGCGCCTGCTTGATTGCAACACAAGCGACTTCGCACGCCGCCTACCTATCAACGCCTCGAAGGTTAAGAATCAGTTATATAAAATCGATTAGTATCCTTAGAAGCTTATTTCCTTTGTCTCCTGTTCTTATCTAAACACCTCAGTTAGAACACGAACAATTGTCGAGAGGAAAATCGCCGACGAATTCGCCACAACGGCTTTTTCCATCAACTTATCATAATACTAGGCTAATGGAAGTAATGGCGGTTCGGTCTGGTGAATCTTAAGACATGATAAGTCCTGATTTCTTTGGGCATTCCGTGGAGACCTTATTGCATTCTACTATAGCCCGCCGCAATGCTCCCTTGTCAGATATCGAGCAGAGGAACTTTATAGTGATCAAAGCGGCTGATACTGCTAAGATGAAATATTTCAGCTGTTCTGAGGAAACATACCATTAATGTTGTACCTATAGATCATGTAGAAGGCACTATGACAGCTGTAAAGTTTCCCAAGCTATACTGATCGTCATCATTGCTGGCGCATAGAGACGAATTTGCCGAAAACGGAATCGGAACACATCTTTTCGGCAGTAAAAGTTCAACCACCTTTATTAGCTCTTTAAATTATTGCTCAACACACAATTTGGCCATTCCGTGAGATCATCTACTGTCACATGCTTCGAAACCGATTCATCTATAAACAACGGCAGAGTCTTGTTAACGGGTCTAGACAGTGCAGGTATCAACAATATCTGCTAATTCTACCATGCCGAACAGATTACCTAGTGAAGTCCTGTGCGTCCCAATATTGAAGAATGGTATTTGGTTTGCTGACCCTTGTCATGCTAGTCAACTGAAGGAGGTGGTACATTGTCTTCTGGGTGATTTTTTATCTGCTCATCATTTTGACACGTCAGCTATCAGTGTGGATGAAAAGCGTTGATAAGAAAGTGATAAGCAACGTTGAAGATAACAACGTTATCTTGTCAAACGATAGGCATTTAAGCAGGTGGGAGAGAGAAATTGCTCTATTGTTTCGCCTAATGCGAAATCTTTCAACTCAAAAGGTGCTGTTTCCCATCTGATAAAGCATGACATAAGATTGACTTTTCTAGCAAATTGTAAACAAACGATGATAATCTCTTCTAGTAATATTAAGACGTGGTCATAAAGCTATACACCTTCTATGCTTCATAAATGTTCACATGATCAGCACGCGTCTTCTATCGCCAACTATTTCATAATAGTCAGAGACACTTATAAGCAATATGGGTCGATCCGCTGGCGTTATGGGTAGACCACTTGCGCAAGAGAGGTGTGTTTTTCAGAAATTTATGGTTTTGGTGCAATAGTCCTAGAAAACATGCTGTTAATTAGTCTTAATCCACAACTGAGACATTTCAATACAATAATCGCAGTGGGTCTCGTGGCTTGCATCGAGGAAGGCTAAGTGAAGCGATCGTCTGATAATCTGGTAGAGGTAGTGTGGTTGTACTGCTACAACTGCAGTTTTTCTATGAGCACTGCTCTTGTTTGATAAAGTGTTAATAATGCACGTTAATTGTACGTCGTCGCCTATTCTATATAGTAGGATGAGGCACCCCGAGAGGACTGGCAAAGACGAGAGGTACTGCCCAAATGACAGGCTGTCAAGGCCGAAACACTTGTATTAGGCTCTATAAGTGCCCATAAAAGACCAGATGACACGCTGACTCAAAAATATCTATCACAAATCTGCTTCTTTGTAGCAAAAGGGCCAGATTTTGATGGTCTTGTTTTGATTAATGAATGCTATTTCAGCTGATTTGCTTGTTTTCTAGCTCAGTTGTAAATGACAAGATACTGAGAATCCATGGCAGATAATCACAATAAACCAACAAAATAACGTGTATATTTTGAACAGCCGAATATGGACCTTCGAAGACTAATCAAAAGACCGTAAGAAGATGAGGGCGAATATTTACGTTTTATGCTTTCTTCTGTGAACAGCCATGGGTGGCCTTTTTTAGATAAGAAAATAAGGAGTGTATTGATAACAAGCGAAAAGTACAAACTACATTCACGTTGGTGGCTGCATGATATCAATAAAATCTGAAGAAGCAATCAAAGAAGATGTTTGTGAAGAGAAAACATGAATGAAGCTGGAAAACGTACAGCGTTAGAAGGTGGTTGTCTCTAAAATGACCACTCATTCGAAGATGACGTTTGCAAAGGTCTTTCAAAAGTAAAGTGTGCTTGTCAGAAAATGTGGAAATACACAGTACACTTAAAGTGGACTAAGTAGTATTTCCCATGCTTTTTGTGAGTAACCACGAAGTTGTTAAAAAATGTTAGTTAGACTTCTGCTATCGACTGCTTTTTTTTACAGACCCGCTCAAATGATTTAATCTGATAAGGATATGACATATTTTGAGCCATAGGTCTAGTGCTATATAGGCGCCTATTTAAATAAAAAAAAGCAGTCGATAGCAGAAGTATGATTCATTTTAAAAGCCGGAAGCTCGACTGCCGGTCACCACAAAGTCAGGTAATACCATCATCCTACTTTGGGTGCTTAGTTTTTACTCGGCGTCGATTCCTTTAGAGGATTATTTCACCTCAAGGGATCGACGGAACCGAGGGAGGGTGCTACTGATGAGTCCCAATAGGACGAAATAGGCGCCTATATAGCACTAGACCTATGGCTCAAAATATGTCATATCCTTATGTTAGTAAGAAATAAATAACGGAAAATAGTACTTCGTTGATGCGTTAGCAGTGGCAAATTTCATGGCCCTTCTTTGATGATCTGATGACATGTTTTGAGTCTTTTGTGAGGTCTGGTATGGCACTTATACAGTACTAAAGAGCTGTGTTGTCTTTACAGGCTCATCAGTAGCACGGTGTTCTTTGGTTCAGCCGATCCCTTGCAAGGAGACAACCCTTACTTACAAAGGAATTGACGCCGAATTTTTTGAATCATCGCGTCTTGA
The DNA here is from genome assembly GCA_019055375.1 of Parelaphostrongylus tenuis. Taxonomy (NCBI): domain Eukaryota; kingdom Metazoa; phylum Nematoda; class Chromadorea; order Rhabditida; family Metastrongylidae; genus Parelaphostrongylus; species Parelaphostrongylus tenuis. Next base: position 5,701 of record JAHQIW010003210.1, read on the forward strand.
GTAACAGAATCCTTTAACATTGATTTGAATAATTAGACTTTAATTCCTTCATAGATAGGAGGCATATCCCTGCAAGAGATCTGTTGAACCGAAAGGCACCGTGCTACTAATGAGCCTGTAATGACGAAGCATTTGTCTGGTGCTATACAAGTACCATACCACGCTTCATAAAAGGCTCAAAATATGTTATCATATTGTCAGATTATTATGATTGTCTTTGAGCAGTCTATATAAACAGTCGAAAGTAAAGATTTTTTCTTTCGCTGTAACAATCTCAATCTCCTGTCTACGAAAGAATGAAGGCCCAAGTCTAACAATCCAGATGAACGAAAGTGAAGAGAATCTGAGCACTGCAAATCATGTGGTACCTTATATCAGGTTGATTTGCTAGTTTGGGTCACACTATTAAGCATCAGCTGACACCTTTCTTCATCTAACATATTGAAATGGGGTTGGTAAACGTCATTCCACACAAATAACTTAAGAAGTCTTAAACCTGACTGAACGATGAGTTGTTTTTGTTGAAACTGACGAATACAATATAAAAGTTGAACATTAATGGACCGATACACATAAAGAGAAGAGAAGATCAGCAGTGAGCATTAGGGTGGATCCTGTGGGAGAATTTTGAAAAACTGCTCATAGTCATAGTAAAAATAATGAGTTTTGAACTGTGCGATGAAGACAAACATATTGAAAATAAACTTGGCGATCCAACAAATTTTACTGACATGTCTGATCATCGTTTTTTTTAGTGAAAATCGTTGTCAACCAAACTTTATGGTTCGTTGATTATGGGGCACTTTGATTGACTCAAAGATTAGTACAACCATACATTCATATTTTCAACATTTATTAATCAATACTGATGAAAGTGTAAATAATAATCACTTGAACTCGACAAACTCATATAGTTCTTGCCAATGTTCATGTATAAAATTTCCAAGCACTGCTAATTGCTTGTTTTAGTGACCAAAATCTAAAATATTTTCGATTTCCTGTTTTCTCGACGTCTGCTCAGTTTTTCTTTAAACATTCATAGAGAGTCTTTAGTTGGATGAATTCTAGACTTTTCTTAAACTTAGGTAGAGGGACTAGATTATTCGACAACGTTGGTCTCTTTCACATCGTGCTCTTCTTTCTTTGTCTTGTCCTTTAACCTCTTATCTTTGTTAGCGTCGTTCTCATCGTGCTTTGAAATGGCTTCATCTGGTCCCCTTCTTTTATATTCAGTCCTTATTTCAACTTGGAGATCCTCAGGTTTAGAACTATGACCGTCTTCAACGTTCTCTTTCGCCATCATTTCTGTAGCTACGAGACCTTTACGCGTTTTTTCTTCATTGGTATTCATTGGCATGTCATCTAAATAGTCTATGATCTCTTCTTTTTCGGTTGCTTTTGTCTTTATTTTTCTCTATTATCCTCGTGTGAGCCCTCACTGACGATACTTTTTCTAGCTTTTTCCTTGCCTCTCATGGTTCCCTTCTTGCTTCCTCTCCGCTTGCTCACTGGTTGTCGTGATGGCGGACTTGTCTGAGTTGTGCTTGTTCGTGATCCACTCCTCGTACGTTCCGAGGACTTTGTGTGTCGCTGCTTGTTTTCGTTAGCTATCTCCCTCATGGAAGCACGTTGCGATCTTCTAGTCATAGTTCTCTCCTTTTCTGGATGTGAGTGCTGCACGCCCTAAATTAAAAGTTTTCTAACGTAAATTTCGTCCGATCAGAAGTCATTCTTTAGCCTTCGATAACGATGAGTCGGAAACGTTGAGGACAACTATTTGTTTTGGAATCGGAAAGTAATGATTCTATCACGAAGATCGAAATCTCACATTGCCCGCAAAGCATACTGTTGCAAGATGAGAAGCCAAATTATGACAAAGGTACAAGCTTTACCATTAGGAAGCCCAGATGATCACCGCGAAGGTTCGAGCTTAAGTAGGCTCAAACCTACTTCAAAGCTATATCGTCGTATGAAAATTGAGAAAACCTATCTTTATTAGCTGACGCGAGGTTGGTAAATTAGTCGTAGAAGTTCGGCTGACGTTTCGGCGACCCGCCTTCTTCAGAGCCGTATGTAGTATTAGACTATCTCGGCATAATTTTATTTTTTTTAGTTTTTAATTTTTTTTAGTTTTTTTTAGTCTAACACTACATACGCCCAGCCGAACTTCTACGACCAATTTACCAACCTCGCGTCAGCTAATCAAGATAAGTTTTCTCGATTTTCATACAACAATTAATTATGCCGAGGTTTATAGAAAGTCGAACTTTTGAATTGTTACAAAGCTATAGTTTGAGCTTGTATGTATAAGACTAGCTTCTAGAGAAGAAGTTTCTTCCTGCAGAAAATGTTACTTCATTGAGGGTTCGTTGTAGATTCATACTGCCTATGATCTCTGGTCATTATACTCCACAAATAAGCAGGTATTTTAGAATTCTCTCGTCGTGGATCATTTTCACAGCGATGTATCTGTTCACAAGTGAAACCTCAATAATTTATTTTTTGATGGAAAAGTTCGACAAAGCACTTAACGTTGTCCGCCTCATCCCTTCTTGCTTGGAAACACGAAAGCACTAAGCAGAATGTATCCAGTCATTCAAAGGAATGTCGCTATGCAAGCAAAACATGAGATGTGATCTTTTCGTGTTATGGACCCGAATCGTCATTATGCCTTTTCGAGGCACTGCCCGCTTGCACGGCCTACGCTTTGCCATGCTTTCAGCTGTGTTGTTACCTATTCGGTGGCTGTCAGCAATCACCCGTCAAAGGGTTGATGTGGAGGCTAATAGTCCATGTCACAATAACATCAGATTCCATGTTTTGCTCATATCATCAGCATCCTCGTGGTTTTAATTCATCTACTGCATAGCGTACTTTGAGCTATATAAATCAGCATGTAAATAAACGCTAGAATAGTTCACTCATTCGTCATACAATGAGACATAACCTAACCGTAATGGGAAATTCTCAGTTTGACGAACCGTCGAGAACGTTTTGACTTGCAATAACAGGACATGACGTAAAGCGTTGCAAGGCACTGGGTTACCCCATAACTTCTGTTGTACTATCGTTTTATTCAATTTTCCATTACGAATTCGGTTTTTACCGAAGGTTATTGATATGTTGGAGATTGTTTAGGTTACACTTGGATACTTCTGTAGCACTTGCTTCCAATCTAAATAAACTAAGCCACCGTAAGGTAATGTCTTGATGGACACCTCAACCATTGATCGACCAGCACTGGCACAGGAGACCATCTGGAAAAGTTTTCTGCTGGGAGCGCACAGGTAGGATTTTCTCAGTCGATTCTTACTGGAGATGAGCCCGGGTCTACTACGTGAACGACACGAGCCACCCCTAATGCGTGCCTCACGGTAAAGATCCTCCAGCTTAACCAAAACGCTTGGCAGGCTATGCTCCCGGTTTTCTGAGATTGGCAGGCATGCTGTTTTGTGAACCAATCGACAACAAGCAGGTAAAATGCTTACATTTATGGGGAGGAACCTTGTAAATTAGCCGCGGCAGGCGAAAGAAGCGTCCGAAGCGAGTGTCGACCTTCTTCAGGACAACTTTCGATATCACATTGGAGAACCGACTCGCGACAATTTGACGGTACTGGGCTGGACCACGGTACATTGTATACGCTGACATGGCTCCATTGGATTATTATCTCTTTCGCGCCCTGAGACAGCATCTGCGGGAGAAAACAGATGAAAGTGTATAAGAACCTTAAAAGTGGCCTCAACGGTTTCTTGATCGTCAGCCTTATTCTTTCTAGAAGGAAAACAATCTTTGCCCAGTAAGTGGTTTTATATTATCGATTATGATGATGGTTATAATTTTAGTGGTTTGATTCCTGAACAAATAACTACTGAATTAACAAAAGTGTCGATATGGAAAAGAATTATGGGACAACCTAACGCGTCACGACTGAAGACATTCCTCCACAGCGCCGTGATTTTCCCACTATGATGCCCTTGGACAAAACAGAATAAAGACTTCAAAATAAAGTCATGAGTGTAGCTGACCCCGTGTATTGACTTTCTTCTCGTTGATTTTCTTTGCGGGTGTTCACGTCGTTCCTCTTCTGATTGTGAATAGCCCGCTGGATATGGTAGCGGCTCAGAGATCTCAACTGAAAGTGGAAATTCTCCATGATACTCACAAAGAAATAAACTTAATTTTTTCTTCATTGATCTCCTAGAGCAATTTTCTTGTGAAGAATCTCTAGTCATTGAACAGAGCATCGAATCGTCCTCTCTTCTCTCGCTCTCTCTCTCTCTCTCTCGCTCGCTCTCTTTATTTCATCATCTTTTCTCTTTGTTTTCCACGTTTTTTTCTGATCCCAGCCAGTTCATCAAGTGCAATGGATAGACGTCCGAATTTGCAAACGATACTATCGATATTCGGCTTGAAAGAAAATTTCTGCTAGCCGAGATGTACAACATCGCTAAGATATCAACAAGAACTTCACACTAGTTATACTATACAGTGAAATGGGAAATAAGTCGATTGAATGGATTCATAAAAAGATCTGAAGAAGAATGAATGAATATAACTAAGTTGCTATTCTAAGACTCGCACTCATAAATATAAGAGTAGATGGCAAGCAGCCGATGAGAATGGCTTTGATGATCTCTTACACGTATTTCATTCAGAGAATTGGGAGGGGGAGGTGGAATATAAGCAGACATGACAGAGTAATTGAAAATTCACGGGGAAAGCAGTGGGCGCATTCAATAAAGGCGGAAATAAGTGTAGAAATCGTGACAATGAATCAGTTCTTTCCGATATTAAAGTTCTGTCCTAAATATGCTGATCAATTCTGAAGTCCGAAGCCAGGAGAATGGTCACATATTCGCGGACGATGGAATCGGCCGGCTAACTGTTTCTGTGTTTTTTGAAAATGATTGTCGAATGTAGACGACATGCGACGTCTTGTTATGTGCGTTGTTTGGATGGGTAGATGAACTCCTTGCTTATCAAATTAGCGATGTTAACGAGTTCTCACCCCCATAGTAAATAATTTTAAATACAAATGAGATTGAGCGTATGAATAAATGAATAACCAATATGAGGTCCAGCCCATGACACTGGAATGAACTCTGGATAAACGAGCATCACGTCGAAGAAATATTCTTTAGCCTGCAATTGGAAGGTATGAAAGAAAAGAAAATTCTTGGCTTAACAATCTCAACAATAAGATGCAAAAGTCAAGAGAACATAAGTCGATCACCTTCTGCTTTTCAGAAAGTAAAACAAGAATATCTCTAGAAAAATGAAATTGATCACAGTCATCCATTATTTTTTCCCAGCACTTATCAAAAGCTTTGTGTAATAGTCTCATCACCTGAAGTGAAACTTGGTCATGGTTTAGGGAAAAACTTTTAGTCAACTTTTTTGATTTCGCACTCACACGATGTGAAGGTGAAGACATTTCCGTTTCGAAAAAATGGCGAACTATTTCAGTCTCGTTTTCATCCAGAATATTTTCAAGCATTTGAGTTTTCTTCACCTCCCTCATAACCTATGGAATACTTTTAAGAAGACCCCATCCACATTCAGTAACGACGAAAGCGAAACTTACTCGTAACGCACAAATCAAGTCATTTTGATTAATCGGCTTTGATGAACGACGGCGATTCTGAGATCCCAAATCTCGCTTGTGCACTGCCTAAATACGATCTACTCAACCATTATGTGTGGTTCATGCTGTGAACAAGAAAGAAACGACCTTAGAACTTTGTTGAGAACTTCTCGGTCTCCGACTTTGTTTACTTTCTTTGCCTGCTTTGCACTGAAAAAGTCGCACAGCAAATCCTACACTTGTGATGTTGAATAAAGTGTTAGCTACTGAGATAATGGTGGTAATACGAGTTCACTTTTGCCAAGCAATGCGATACAGTAAGTACAGATTGTATATAAACAACCGCATGCTACTCAGTTCGGAAGCTTATCATCATTCAGTGGGACCACCGTCTAAGAGATTTCACTTTTCAGGTCTATGATCACGTAATATTATACCGTTTTCCATTCTCTCCTTCATTTTGGTGGAGTTTGCTTCTGTATAAAAGTGAGGGAAATTATGAATGCTACAGAGAGAAACTTCTGGATGAAATCGCGAAATAGTTTTAATTTAATAGCTCATATCCTTGCAAATTGACACACCACCTGCATTAATGAAACAATTTACAAGCATAGGTAATGTATTTGCTTTTCAAAGTCCTAATCGTGTTATGATACTTGATTTTCATTGGATTTCCAAGTTTGTGGTGAGAAAAAGAGGAGGAAGAGCAGGGAGGGAGGAAAATAGAGAGATAGGACGAGAGGGGGAGAGAGACAGAGAGAGAGAGGGAGAGAGAGGGAGAGAGAGGGAGAGAGGGGGTGGGGAGATGGCAGTGTTTGGTGAACCAGTCAACAAAGACAGTATGGAACACTAATCACACTCATAAAGACAGCATAAAACACTGATCAAATTCATAAACTTCCGATTGTTGTAGTTCTCTTGTAGTGTGATTTGTTCCCCATATTGCCTACTTTTAAGACGTAACATCTCATTCTCTATGAGTCATTGCTCAGAACTTTTATGTTAGAGGGCGGACAGACCATTTAGAGATGTTCTCCACTGTAGACGTTAGGTGTCCTGAATTCATTTAAGTGCTAGCTCTTACTAGTATACGAGATGATCTAGAAATCACAAGAAATCAAACGTGACCGTCGTACTCACAAAACACAAGGCAGAACTGAAATGACAAATGGGTGATGACTCAAACATACGAACCTCTTTGAAATGAGTATCAAGTTTGCTGAGAGTACTCGTAATGCGTTGATTTGTGTCCTGTGACACGATAAAAGGTCGACTAACGCTTTCGACTTTTTCGAAAATAGTCTTCTCATCTCTGAAAGGAATCAAGAATGCTAATAAGTGAAACTTGTGAAACAGAATTACTTACTCCTCTGTCTTAACTATATTTTGCTCAATGGCGTAGGCACAACTGCCAAACACAAAATAAATTCACGACATTAATATTGCTCCTAATGGATACATGAACAGTTTCCATTCCAAACTTTCCTCAACTATTAGGAAAGATATTCTTGGAAAATCCGATTTTTATTGACTCGGGTAGTAATCACAACCACAAAATTTTAAAAGAAATGTCTTAACATTTGAGAAAGACGAATTTTTGAAATTGTATCGCCCACAGAACTTCATGTGTCATCATGACTTTACCACATCAACCTAGTTGCGTCGAAGGAGGCTGTCCGGCAATTTGCGCGAAAAGAGATTTCTACCTAGATATCAGGCTTCGCTTTGCTGTTTGGTGGTTTTTAGAAGAATATTCACAGCTTAAACAAGTAAAACTATGTGGAAAACCACATAACACTTCATGCTGCGATACCCAATGCGCTCTTTAGCAGTGAGGAGGGATGAACCATTTTGGTGAGTCGGAAACTGAGTCATATATAAATAATCTTGTGATTACTGTAGAAACGTAGCAAAATCTGAAATGCTTTCCTAATCTCTTGAAAAACTACTGGCATATGCCGCAAAACTATTATGGTCGTGAGTGTGCTAAAATTTGGTTCATAAGTATAGCTATTGATGTATTGAGATTGCTCCCACTTACGTAAGTAAAAATCATTGTTTATCGCTAGACGATAATACAAAGGGCAACAGCCGTTCTTTCGAATGATTTAAACGATTTGCCACTTACGGGCATGGCCGATTGGTTTTTGCACACGATGCTTGCTCTGCATTGTGACCGAGAGACCGTTCGCTAGGAGAACCGTCATGGCTAGCTCGAAACAAAGCTCGGATCAGATCCTTCTTCCGATTCAATTGTGCCCCAATGTTCGCTACAATGTTTTTTATTGAAAGGAGAGTAAAACAATGTGATTCTTGAATGTGAAAATGAACTTTGAACCTTCTCGGCTTGAAATACTTGTAATGAAGTGATAACTTACATTTTTTTCTATTTTTGTCCGACATCATGAAGTGGAGCGAGAAGTACAAATGAATCTTACTATTCATTTTATAAACTGACTAAACTGATTGCAGGCTGATACAAACTGATCCACAACGTTGGAAGTGATAGTGTTAGTGATAGCCTTTTGCTCACGTAGTAAGGTTTCCAAAAGAAAGGACTATACTTTATTTGATGAAAGGAGTGACTGCGGTTCGTATTTCATAGTAGAAGAAAGTACGAAAACGTTTACAATCCATGTTGTGAACTCAGCGATCAACGCGTGCGCTACGATGCACATCAAATTCAAATAGATGTTGGCCGCAAACAAAATTTGTTTCTTTAATACTTTTTCAATCTCAAACAAACACATTCATTTTGTTATATGACTCTTAAAGAAGAATACTATATCCATTATTTTGTTTCCGTTGCTGTTGACCTCTAAAATTTTGACATCGATCGTTTCAATAGTGTGATCAAGCGCTCAAATGTCACCATAGTTTGAGAATGGTGTGGTTTGACAAACCAGAGAGTAGCGTACCTAAATAGACCGATTGAGGAACCGGTAGAATAGCTCAGTGTTCAACAATTATCAATAGGCACTTTTCTCACGATGTGTCTGTGTGCCGAATTGATTAGTATAGACCAGGTTGCTGATTTTTCTACTGGAAGATGTAATGGTAGAAAATCGACAATCACGACAGGGTTTGGTGTTTCCGTCGCCTTCGCTGCTCAGCGTCAAGAAATCCATGTAGTGTTATTAGTCATTAGGGCAATGAATGCTATCTGAGGGATCATTACAGGGTCTGGGTAATTAATAAATACACATTACGCTTTTCATCAGTGAGCGACTGACTATATTATCATACATTAGGCACCTCAATTCGCCTGAAGGACACTGCGGTACAGCTTCTACAATAGACATATTTTTTCGAACGTTCTCAGTGATCAGACCGCTTACTAAGCATTATTTGTTCGGAAACAAACAAAGCCAACCGTTCAAATGCAAGTGAACCGCTTCGTTAGCCATCCAATCAATCAAATCATATCAACACACCTCAGTCAATGTTTGAATAATGTCATTAAGAACAATCGATTTTCCAAGTGTTTCCAGAATGTTTCAGAAATCCTATGAGCTTCATGGCAGTCGTTGCGAATGCCGAAGAAGAATGGGTCGAAATTTCAGCTTAACGTTAGTGACGGCTATTTTCGCGTATTCCCTACATTTTCTCACCTAGAAATATTGCATGACTGGCTTATGTAATCAAAGCGTGTTCATTTAAGATGAACTCATAGCTCATCGATCGCCGTCATTGTGCCCTGAAATTGCCTTGTATTGCTCGTCAGACCGAAAAATTCTAGATGTTGGGGTGCCATGTCTAGCACTGAAACGCGTGCCTTGAAACACTTTACTCAGTATTAGCTTTAACTTGAACTGCAATTCTGAAATAAAGGCATTATGGTCTCGCAAAAAATTGTTATTTGAGCATGTGTTCCTTAATGATTGCAAGTTCATAAAGACCGATCAACTATGGGAGGTTGACTTCTAAACTGTAGACCAGCTTGAGGAAGTCCACACGTATACAGTCAACGCTAAATACACGAAGGCAAAAAAGGAGTAATCTACGATTAAAACACCCGGTACTAGCATTATAACACTAAACGGTGCATATACGCAAGGAAGCTGAAATAAGGAGCACAATCTGGAACAAGAGGTGGCCTCGGAGCCGAGATATATAAGTGGGCTTCGTAAGTTTTCCGCTGCACTATCAGTGCCCTTGCTCTGCCTTTGACTCAGCCGTGTCTTAACCTATTAGATAACTATCGGCAATCACCACTTGACGAAACTGAGTTAAGTATCTCAAGCTGATACAATTCGCGATTAGCTGAATAGTTGAAAAGATGGTCTTTTAGAAAATGTGAAAATACATTTCCTCGACTGTTTCTTAACCACGCTTAAAACGCGCTGTATAGACTGTGAAGGTACACTTATACTCCTGTCAACTTCTCAATGTTCAATACCCTTTAGCCGCCATGGCAAACAAAAAATTTTCGAAAGCTCCGGAGCTGTTGGTGGCCACAAAAAATTTTACTGAAGAAATTTTGAAGCTATTGATGACACAACTCTGCGTCATCATCTAGGATTTAATTTCTCTGTCCTTCACAATTCTATGTTTACGTGGCTGCTATTCACCAATCACCCCCGATCAATGAAATCGCTTTTCTTCAAATTGTAAACTGAACTCTCCCTTTATTGTGCTGGTGAAATCTTTATCAGAGTGCACCTACAGATCTGCAGATGCAAAAAGTTTTACAAAATTTTAAACAAGGTCTTAGTTTCACTAGCCATTCACATTGTTTGCACCGAAGACGCCAGAACACCCGCGTCGAATGTTCTGTGCAGGAGACTACGAAGAAACGAAATTGAATTATGGGGCTGGAGATTAGGATGGAGAATAAGACGATCAAAACATAGACGGTCTTCACACACTTTCTGGCCGTCACCAGAGTTCGCTGTTCTCTAAGTACTGACGAAGCTGCAATGTCACGTGGCTCATGGCGAAGCAGAAGAACCACGAGCAGATAACCGAATAGTTGACACTAGTGCAGCGCTTGACGACAGATCATAAATGATGGACACCAAGTAGTTTCCTTTGCGCTAAGCCAGACGGTGCACTCATCGAGAGCGCAGCGTCACGTGCTACTGTTGATAACAGGACATATGAAGAGAGCTGGGATTTTGAACAACAGAGGCATGTTAAATTGCACATCATAGGCAATGGTCATAAAATTGGCTACACCGCGTGGCAACTGTGAGTGAAGCATAAACCTGCGGTAGGTGTGGTGCGAAATAATTCTGTGACGAAATAGTGGAAGCACGAAGAGATATTGGAATTGTTAACAATAACGCCGTGTTCCACAACACGTCAGAGGCGATGCTCACAGAATTGGCTACATTGCAGCATGACAATGAGCGAAGTATGAAATTGCGATTTTTGCGGCATCCCGCGGTTTTGTTAAGAAACAGTGGACTGAAACGATATAGAAATTGATAACAACAGTACCGTGTTCTAATGCACATCAGAGGCTGTTGCCATAGAATCGGCAACACTGTGTGATGATTGTGACAAGAGCATAAACATACTGTAGGGACGGCGTGTCGTGGTTTCGTGACGAAACCGTGGAACTATGAAGCGATGCTGGAATGCTTAGCAACAGTGCCGTATTCCACAGCATATCAGAGGCGATGGCCACAGAAGTGGCTATATCGCGTTGCGACCATGAGTCAAGAATAAGCTTACGGCAGGCGTGGCGTGCCGTGGCTTTGTAGACAAACATGGAAGTTCGAAGAGATATTGGAATTGTTAACAATAGTGCGGTGTTCCACAGTACATCAGAGACAATGGTCATGGAACTGGCTACAATGCAGTAAGACACTAACCGAGACAACAACTTGCGACTGACGCGGCGTGTCGTGGTTATGTGAAGATATAGTAGAGGTATGAAGAGATGTTGGAATAGTTAACAACAGTGTCGTGGTACACAGCACATTAGAGGCGACGGTCACAGAAGTGGCTATATCGCGTGGTGGACCATGAGTCAATCATGAGCTTACGGTAGGTGCGGAGTGCCGTGGCATTTGTGAAGAAACAGTGGAATATGAGAGTTGTTGCATTTACTGACAATAATGCCGTGTTTCATAGCACATCAGAGGCGATGATCACAGAAGTGGCTATATCGCGTGGTGACCATGAGTCAATCATGAGCTTACGGTAGGTGCGGAGTGCCGTGGATTTGTGAAGAAACAGTGGAAGTATGAGGAGTTGTTGCATTTACTGACAATATGCCGTGTTTCATAGCTCATCAGAGGCGATGATCACAGAAGTGGCTATATCGCGTGGTGACCATGAGTCAATCATGAGCTTACGGTAGGTGCGGAGTGCCGTGGTTTGTGAAGAAACAGTGGAAGTACGAGAGTTGTTGCATTTACTGACAATAATGCCGTGTTTCATATCACATCAGAGGCGATGATCACAGAAGTGGCTATATCGCGTGGTGACCATGAGTCAATCATGAGCTTACGGTAGGTGCGGCGTGCCGTGGTTTGTGAAGAAACAGTGGAAGTATGAAGAGTTGTTGCAATTACTGACAATAATGCCGTGTTTCATAGCACATCAGAGGCGATGGTCACAGAAGTGGCTATATTGAGTGGTGACTATGAGTGGTGAATTATCTTACGGTAGATGTGTCATGCCTTGGTTTGTGAAGGAACAGTGGAAGTATGAAGAGTTGTTGCAATTACTGACAATAATGCCGTGTTTCATAGCACATCAGAGGCGATGATCACAGAAGTGGCTATATGGCGTGGTGACCATGAGTCAAGCATAAACTTATCATAGATGCCGCGTACAGCGTCTTTATGGAGAAACAGTGGAAGTATGAAGAGATGTTGCAATTACTGACAACAGTCGTGTTACACAGTACATCGGAGGCTATGGTCACGTAAATGGCTGTATCGCGTGGTGACCGTGAGTCAAGAATAAGCTTACGGTAGGTGCCGCGTGCCGTGGCTTTGTGACGAGACAGTGGAAGTTTGAAGAGTTACTGAACTGTTAACAACAGTGTCGTGTTCCACAGCACATCAGAGACAATGGTCATTGAAGCGGCTACAGCGCGGTTTGTTACTGAGCGTGGTATAAAGTTGTGCTAGCTGCGGAGTGGCGTGACTATGACGTGATGCTGTAATGATTATCAATAGTGCCGTGTTTCACGGCATAGCGGAGACGATGGTCATGGAATCGACTACATTGTGGGATGGTTGTGAGTCAAGCATTAACTCAGTGTAGGTGGCTAGTGCCGTGGTTTTGTGCCAAAACAATAGAAGCATGAGGATGTGTCGGAATTGTTAACATCATTACCGTTTTCCGCAACACATGGTTATAGAAATGATCAAAATGCAGTTTGACACTGGCGAAGCATGAACTTGCGGTTAGTACGGCGTGCTGTGGTTTTGTGACAAAACGGTGGAAGTATGAAGGGATGTTAGGATTGTTGTCAACAGTGTCTTGTTCCACAGCACATCGGAGGCGCCGCAGTGTGAGGTCACTTTGAGCGAAACATGAGCTTACGGTAGTTGCGGTATGCCGTGGTTTTGGTTTGCCGCGGTTTTATGACGGATTAGTGGAAATATGAAGAGATGTTGGGATTATGAACAACTGCGCTGTGTTCCATAACTTATCAGAGAGGGTGGTCATAGAATTGGCTACAATGTAGTGTAACCCTGAGCGAGGCATGTAGTTGCGGTAGGTGCGGCGTGCCGTGGTTTTGCGAAGAAATAGTGGTGGTATGAGAAGAGATGTTGGAATTGTTAACTCCTTGGCCACGACGTTCAAATCAGAGCGCGGCACGCGACTTGGTCGTGAGACGAGAGCGGTGAGCGACAATCACGATTCTTTAGTTTCCTTGAAGTTTTGTAATTTTTGTCGTATCAGGAGGATTTTATGCTCAACGAAACATAGAATGTGATAGAAGAGGCCATAATAAAACTATTTGTAGTAGGAACTTTGCCGAATATCCCGCTTCGAACCTCGCGTTGCAAAAAAAAAGCCAGATACTCACAAAAATGTGATGTATCACACTGTTATTAAACATTTTTATGCTATCTTATCCGTAATCATTCATTAGTCAATAATATTTACCTTTTGTTTTTAATACTGACAGCTTCTCATTGCTATTCATTACCTCAAATTAATCATTATGAAATAATTAGCCACTTTTTCAGTCTGTTTTTCTGAAATCATAAGTTGCCTTGAAAATCTTTTAGTTTCGAAACTATTTCATTTGATTAGTAAGCCCTAGAGTCAAGATACTGAGTGGAAATGAGAATTTGAACAATTTCTTGTCAAAATGATGGTACACACTGTATGCGATATCACTTCATCAATAATACACAGGAATTTATCGGTTACTAGTGGGCTCCTGAAATTGGAACCTCTTTCAATTACAAAAAGACTTCGTTTTACCGTTTTATGGGTACTACCTTTCTATTCCGAATTTACTCTGAACTGTGAGCACATTTTGCGTTATGTTTTTGACGCTGGAGATTCACACCTTCTGCCCTCAAAAGAAGACTACATGCGCCCGATCAAATTCCCAGCTTTGATAACTTCAGTATGACTACATCCATATGCTTATACGTCCAACGTAAAACAGAGGCCTCTATGTTGCTCTACTGCCTCCAATGAGAATATTTCTTCTCAATGGGTATTCCTCGTCACCGCATAATTTTTTCGTTTCCTCCGCTCACGCGTTCAAATAAGAGCTTGGAGCCCTTTCTCTTCCTCTAGATATTGATAGAATTATTCATACATAGGCCTTGTTAATCTCTACGAATCACGTGTAGTTCACGGATGCAAAGAGTATTTGGGTGCTTTTGCGTCACACGACAAACTCTGGGCGTGAAGCGAATTGTGTCTAAAGAGACAACAGAATGATATCTGTGGCGATTGGAGGGGTGATGAGTTGGAAAATGCATACTTACTCCTACACGATGTGCGGCAGAATGAGGAAGAAAAGCTGAGAATAAATTCATTTTTGCACCTTTCTGCTGAAGGCGAATTCTTAGGACGTATTGGCGTAGTTTCTACTGAAAACGCCTACGGAAATTTCTTTGGTAATATGTCACTCCCTTAAGACAATAAGGTGTCCAGACCATCTAAATTTCGCTACATAATTGTCAACAGAACCCCTGGAAAAGTTCAAACAATGAGAAAAGTATTCCCATGGTGGGGCGGATCTTTTTTCCGCTCGTAATAGTCCCGAAAAAACCTTCCTATAAACAAGCCTAGCACTGTAATCTCTATTTTTCAAACTATTGAAAGATTGCTTATGGTTTTCTGGAATAGTAGGAGGTACAGTGTGAGTATACTTTTCTATGAAAATGCTCCTAAATTTGATAAATGCGTGCTCTGTCAAGGTTTACTCCGGCTGTATACTAAAACCTACGAATTGGACATTGTGGAGCATGAGTTTTCGCGTTAAATTCTCTCAAAATAAGCAACAGAATTGCAGAATGAGGAAAAAATATGGTTTTCCCAAGTACGTATCATTTAATTGAAAGGTGAGGACTACTGGAAAATATGGGGCATTCTCCGTGCAAAAAAAAACGTTTCTCCAATAAACAATCTATCCTATTATAGGACAAAATTGATCCATAACATTGACTGTTCTCAAAACCTCGCAATAAACATTCAATGATTCAAAAAAAAAGAATGCTTAAAGCCTAACGAGGTTGTTACGCCAGGGCCATACACCGGTGTTTCGGAGGCCTCCTCGTCAGTTTTTGGATTTATCTTGAATGTTTATTGTGAGTTTTATAACAGTCGATGTTATGGATCAATTTTATTCTACCAGCCGAAATCCATCTACTGAGAAGTGGTGATGGACCAGTGTCATTGTACACTGTGCCATCACCACATACGCATTCCTCCTTGCTACAATGAAGGGCTTAATGTGGGGCGGGGGTCACTGACAAAAGGCCGAAACCTCCGAAATACCGTTGTGTGGCCCTAGCGTACCAAACTCGTTTCAGGCTCTTAGCATTTTTTTTGGAATTATCCTATTGTAACAATAAAATCTCTCGAAAATCAATTGTATAGATTGCGATTCAGACAACGGCCTATCTAGTTCTAAAGGAAAGCGCAGTCTCCTTTTATTCTACTACAGAGCAATCAAAGATTATTCAATAAACCAAGCCCAAACAAAAATCTTCCTTTATCAAGCTGTTGACTGATTACTAGTAGTCAGTAAAAAGTATCTTCTAAGTAAAAAAGGTGAGGAAACACGAGAACACCTCACAGAATGTTACTGTTTGCAGAATTTGTAATAAAAAGTGGAAATTTTGTGAACACTTAGGTGCTCTTTCTACCAAAAACAAGTTTATAGAAATTTCTCCATACTATCGATTTCTACAGCTAAAAAGTTTTCCTGAAATCAAGCTTTCAGTAATAAATACTAAAAATCTCCTGTGAACGTGGAAAATTGAACTCCGGTCGCAAAACGTTATCTTTCTTCTAATAGTAGAACGTATTATAAAAGTTTTTCAAAAAGCGAACTTAGTACGAATATCAATATTTCTAAACTATCGAATGAGTACAAAAGCGTAGATGAAAAAGGAATAAACGAATGTGATTTGACAGCCGGAAATATGTTTTCTTTCAAGACAATATCGGCTTTCTCGTTGAAACATAGAAGACTTTCTGGTAAATGGGGGATTGTCTTTACTATAAAATTTTTTACAGGAGAATCTTCTATAATATTTCATCAAAATCAAAGACTCTCAGGGTCAAAATTCGCGATATACTCTCGAAAATTCTCCATAAAGTTGGAGCAGCTTAGTCCGAAAGCAAAACGTAATTCTCTTTTTAGTTATCACTTCGAGCTTACAAAAACTAAGCTTATTGCTAGAACCTCCAGTTTTCAAGCTACCAATTTCACTAACAATTTGATGAAAAAGCTCTTTTGGGCAGAGGAAGAAAGCACGAGTATTCTCCATGTTTCTTAGTAGAAAGAACATTCAGTTGGTCTTAAAATCCTTTACTTCTTATCACGAATTGCGTAGAGTGCGGTTGCATACGTTTATAGAGGTTCATCTAATAGTCTAATTTTTCATAGCGAGAAAATTTACTTAGCATAAATTCTATTATGTAATTTCAAAAAAATCTGTTGTGGAACTGAAATAACGGACTTTGAAAGCCTATATTTTCTTTTCGTTCGTAAAATGTAATACAGAAGTCCTTCAGCAAATTGAGCTTAGACTGAGAATCGTCATCTTTCAGGCTATCAAGTGAGTACGAAGACTTGGTTCAAGAAGGAAGAAGAAAGTGTCATGTGACAACTGAAAGTAAATTTTCTCTTCGGACGATGCCGTTCTTTCGTTGAATCATAATATGATTTCCGGCAGATGGTCGTTTTCTTTACTAAAAGTGAAGTAGAAGTCTCTTCTGTGACCTTTCATCACATAATGCTGATAATGTGCCCGTGAACCTCAATCAACAAATAAATTTCTATTTCCATGGAAGCACATGATGATACGAACCCGTCGCAGCACGCCGCAGCCGCCGCGAGCGCGCCGCACACTATGTACTGAAAACGGTCCATGTCGTCGTCAAGGGGTTAACAACAGTGCCGTGCCCCACAGCACATCAAAGGCTGTGGCCATAGAAGTAGCCACATTGCTTGGTGTATGTGAGTGTAGCAAATACTTAGTGGATTGGATATGCGGCTTACCATAGCGTCGTGATGGAACATTCGAAGAAAGGCGGCATAGATATATTCTAGAATATTCCGTCCCATACAGCATATCTTGTAGTGTGGTTGCAGAAATTCTTGCCATTTGTATGCACTAAAAATTGCGTTCATGGTCTAATGGCAGTACACTGTCCCATCGCTTGTAGCCAATGCGTGTAGTATGGAAGACGGAGAATAATTGAGACGATGATGAACTTCACGGCACATCATTTATGATGGTCAAGAATTGCTTACATTGGGGAAGAAATGAGAATTTCTCTGTGGTTTCTTGAATGTGCAGGTGTTGCGGTTTTGTGAAAATACAGTAGAGGTTTGAAGTGAGACTCGAAATCTAAACAGTGCCGCATTTGTGCTTAATACTTATAAGATAGTCACAAAATCGCCTGCTACGTATGGATATTGAAGAGTTCGGCATGTTACGACTTTGTGCTGAGATATTCAAGCCTTCATGGGTGCTGAGTACACTATGCTGCATACGCGTATCTAGATAACTTTTTGCAAAAAGACTTCCTACACTAAACTTTTGGTAGTCATTGCATAGTGGAGAAAACGATTATTATAATATTGTGCTTGTTTTCGGAAAATTCGTTCATTATGCGTTATGAAAGCCAAAAGATAATGACATTTCACCTTTATTGCGTATTTTATGCTCGCCTAGGTTCTGGGATGGCTTTTCACGAGTTTTCTGTAATGATTAACTAGCGTAAGAAAAATTTCTAGCGATAAACGTGATTTTCAATAAGGCTTTTCAAATGAGGTGTAACAGCAGAAAAAATGCATGTCATTCCTGGAATTTTCTTCGCACATGTGAGTTACAAACGCACCAAGTCCATTTGAGCGTATAGAGGAAATCGTCGACTATAAGAGCGTTGAAGGAGTCTAAAAATGTCTTCTTAAATGCGCAGAAATTTTCATCAAATAACGAAATTCAGTCCCTTCTAGGACAGGCGTTAGCTCTCCACAATACATCGCATGTGCTGCTTTCAAAATTGCTTACTGTATGAATAGTGTGAGTCTAGTACTAAGTGGACACATGAAGTGCCACGGCTCCGTGACGAAGTGTTCGATGTACGAGGCATAAATGGACTAGTTATAAAAATTGTCATGCTCTACTGCACATCATGAACGGTGATCGTGGAATTGCTTGCTTTGTGTGAAGACACCCGAAGCCGAAAGCCAAACCTACTGAAGGTGCGGCGTGTAATCTTTATATTGAAAAGCGGTGATAACAACAGGACGAATGTTTGAAGCTTTTTGCAGTGCCGCGTTTAACCTCACGTTATAAATTATGGCTGTGTGAGTGCTCCTTTAGGAGCGCTTTACGTAACGCAATTTGTATCAACCGAAGAGAAACACTCGAGTATCTTTTTACACTATTTTTTCAGCTAATTCGAATGTTTCTCATATTCCTTCAGACCCAGTGTATACTATCACACATTTATATAGGTGGTTAGGATTTCATAATTCAGCCATCCTGTTATTCATAATGCTGCTTAACACATGTGGCTTTTAGGTAAGCGGCACTCTGCGATCAGAACTCAACGGGAATAACTACCTTTTACCAAACTTGTCTGCGGAGAAGAAGCCACTAAGATTGAACGGTAGGGTCTTTGCAAGTCAATGTTAACACAACTCATGCACCATTTACTCTCACGTAGATACGAGTGACGTTGAAACCATGTAATATTCTTTTAGGACGGACGAATCGCGAGCAGGTTATCTTTTATTTCGTGACACTTGCGTCCATTCGACTGAATTTGCAGTGATAAAGAAGTAGGGCTGAGCTCATAAGACAGGAATTTTTCTTCCTTTTTTTGCGACAGTGAATTTGCAGGGCTTTTGCTGCCCCTATCACACAAAAATAATGCAATCTCAAACTCCAAAGAACATATGCAGGCAGTCTGCTAAGTAGTAACTGTCCGCGAAAAATCCATATTGATGTAGAGCGCAGTGTTCACCATATGTTCAATAACTTTACTTCATTACAACTTCAAGTGGTTTTTAAGCACAAAAGTTTCGTACGAATTTACATTGCTCTGCTTGGTCTGTTGGAGCCTGAAATACTATTTTTCGTTGACGATTTTACTCAACATTATTTCTCTGAGAATACGGTGAAACATCTATGACACGAAGGAAGTAACAAAAATGTGTAATAAAAGCGACAATGCTTCTTACCGTGAGATGTTTTTAGACTCATTTGATTTCTACGCATCTTCATTTGTCCCTGCCAGTTACCTTTTTTGACGCCGGCTTTTTGTCGCAACTTCCTTTGCTTTCACGTTCAGTGCTCACATTAGGTTTGTGCTCTTTCTCGGTCTTCTTTATTTTTGAACCACTTGTCTTATTATGTTCTTCACCGCTACCGCTGCTTTTTGCCTTCTTCTGTTTTTCAGTAGGTTTAGATCTTGTCACAGTTAACACTTCTTTTGTTGTGCTCTTTTTTCCTGTCGGCTTTTTGTCGCCACTTTCTTTACTTCCACTTTCTGCGCTCTTATTCCGTTTGTGCTCTTTATCGGCCTCTTTTACTTTCAAATCATTCTTCTTATTATGTTCCTCGCCGCTACCACTGTTTTTTGCCTTGTTCTGTTTTTCATTAGGCTTAGATGCTGTATCAGTTAACACTTCTTTTGCTGCATTTTTTTCTTCGGTTCCTCTTTTAAAATATTGTTTTTTATTATATCTTTGGTTTCTCGACTTTGAATTACTGCCTGACCTGCGAGTTTTTCTTTGAGCTGGTCGTTTTTTTCCTCTTTCTGTTTTCCTTCATCTTCCTTTTTCTGTTTTTCTTTCTCTTTTTCTTGTGTCTTAGCCGCAAGTTTTTCATTAGTGTGGCTAATTTTTTCTCCTGATAATTTCTGCTCATGTTTTCCTGCATCCTTCTTCATTTCTCTTTCTTCTGTCGTTGCCTTAACTCCTGAATTCTCTTTTACACGCTCATTTTCTCCTCCTTTCTCTTCTCGATTTCATCTTCGGTCATCTGTTTTTTGTCAAGTTGTTCTTTGGTAACCTCTAAAGTGATCTCTGGTTTCTCGTTCCTGCGTTCTTTTTGAGACTTGCCAGTCAGCTCTGACATAGTGTCTTTTTTCTCATCTTTATCCTTTGCTGAAAAATCCTTTAGTTCTTTGTTGATGCTTTCTTCCATGTCTCCTTCCTGCGTTTGTCGCTCATCCGTTTCAGGACTTTCTGGCCTATTGATTCCACCTCCGATTTTCGGTCTCTCTTTTGGATCACCAAACTTGTCATCTGATGATTTCGGTAACATTTCTTTCAGAGAGGTACTGTTTTGAGTTGTTGCCACATGTTCGATTCCATTCCGTTCTTCTTTTTCGGTCTTCAATATTTTTATTTCTGGAGATTTACATGATGCTCCAATGGAATCTTTAACTCCTTTTTTATCAGATATCTTTTCTCTTTGTAGGTAAGGATCATCGGAAGTTTTTGCCGTCATTTGTTGATCTACAGTCGTAGTTGTCCTACGTGTAAGTTTTCTAGAGCGTGATTGTTTCTTCTTTCTCATTTTTCTACGCTTTGTCAATTCGGCGACTTGCTAAAATATCAAATATAATACTTCAGTCGTATCCATTTTCTAGAGAATATCCATTAAAATAAGCTATGGTAATCGATAGTAGAATCCGTATTTCTTCAGTATTAGTCAACCGTGGATATTAAAGATGCGTAAGTCATTTTCTGGAGCCTTAAATCGGTCAAATTAAATCGAGTCTGCTCGTAGCTATCATTCATAACTAAGAAAAAAAGTGTCTGAAAGAAAACTTCCAACGAGAAGTTTTTCAAGGATCGCACAGATGGTCGCTGACTAAAAAAACCATGAGCAACATGCAGAATATTCAATACTTTAGAATTTGAACACACACAAATAACGTTCTTCAACAACTCAAACTGAACCATTTGTAGCTTGATGGGGAACATTACTACTTTGAAATGAAATAAACATCTTATTTTCTCCGGTATCTTCATGATAATGTTGAGAGCCCTATCGAAAGTAAACAAAGGAAAAATTCAGCGGCAATTATTCGAGATCGTGAAGCGTCGGACCATAATCATTGTTTTCTATTATACAGACAGATGAACAAATGATTACATCAAAATACAAGAGAGGAATACTAATCCTTATTTCTGTGACTCATATTCTCGCTCCGTAAACAGGTCAACGTGTAAGGATGAATCGATGGAACAAACTTCTATCAGGAAATTCGTAGGTCAAGAGCGAGTGTCTTATTTACACTTTTATTGTAGCAAATTTGTATTCACCACCCAGTCCACAAATAATACGGAAAATTCACATGTGGAGCTTCTCATTCGTGGTACAGAATAACGCATTGAATTCTACCACTGACCACTTATCAGGGTCGTGCTCCTTCAATATTTCCGTAATGTTATACAAGCAAGACCAAGCAGCAACATCACTTACATTCTCTTCGGAATCTACTGCTTTCAAGGCGACGCCCTCGTCTACATTATTCACTTGTGGGTCGATCGCCTTATCAGATATGGCCTTCATATTCCGCTCGGCCACCTGCAAATGAAGAATGGTCGTTTACATGCAGGATATCTCGACATTGAAGGCGGATTCTATCATTTTTACTTCCAAATTCTAGTAAAAGAAGACCTGCTTATATGTTGCTTGAAAAAAGAGTAATTTGTGCTGATTAGAAGTGTTTACGTAAGAAAATTGATCAATGTTAGTGTGCTGTGGAAGTTCGATATTTTGAAAAGTCGTGCTCGTCAACGGTATTTCTTTTCGTCACATATATCTAAGCGTGATAATGGCAAAACCTGCTCCGTTTCCGCTCTAACTGAAAATGTTTGCTCTTGTCCTTTTAATTTCTGTTCGATCAAGACTTGCTGTAGCTGTTTTGTCCAGTGCGAAGAAACTGTCTAAAATATCAATCGCTTGGAAGGTGAACAGAAAGACTCTGGATCGAAGTAAAAAAAGAAAAAGCCAATTATGAGTTATTCAGCAGAACTTTTTTCTGTTCTTTTCGCTTATAAAAGGACAAATGAAAGAACGATCCCATTCGCTGGACAGAAACTTTTTACAGGAGTATTAGTAATAATTCGAAAGCACAGATTTCTAGCTTCAGCCTCACCTGGGTCGATTTTCGGAAAAGCCCTTGATGCGTTGTTACGGAAAGAAATCCTAGTATTTTAACCGCGCATATTTCTCTGCGCTGAGAACTCTTTTTTAGACTATCAGTAATCGGCTTATTTTCTGGATACCTTTTCTCTGCAACGCAGCAGGGACAATAAGATTAATTCACATGCGCGAGCAAGGTCAATTCAGCGGCCGCTGTATGAGGGAGCAGTGGAGTTGCTCAAATATCGCTCGACTTTTGAGCATATAAACTTGTGGAGAAAATCTCTTTATCGTGTGGGGTAGTATCTAAATGTCTTCTAGTCACAATTGGAAGCAATTAGGCGTTCTGGCCTCCTGAATTCCATTAATGTGATCATAATGATGACTGATTCATCCGTATTTATGGCAAAATAGAAGTAATCAAAGTCTTTTCGTAGCAGAGTCATAGGTTTTACCTGAAGTTTTTCTTTCAAGGAGTAGAAAGAATTCCTAACTGGATAACAAAGATGGTCTAGCATAAGACCGGTCGAAAATAGATCGATATTGCGCAACACCCATTGCTGCCTCACCCAGTGGCCGGTGAATTGGCCAAAGACCGCTTTACTCGTTCATATGGACTAATCTCGTTTTTCCTCTTGCGTTGCACAGAAACGGTTCTTCAAGAAAATAAGCACAGCGTTGGAATCAACAATCATTACGCTACCGAATGATTACTGATAACCTAAAAAAGAGCTCTGTCCGGCTAGAAATATGCGCGTCTGAGAGACAATTATATTTTGGATTTACAGCGTTATAAAAAGGTCTTTCCAAAAATCGGTGGCGTGTAGCTGTAGCCAAAAGTTTAAGCTTTCAAATGATCACTAACACTCCTACGAAAATTTCCTGTTCAGCATTGATATCGGTTTTTCAGTTGTCCCCTAAAACCGAGAGGAATCGTTATTTCTGAAATGAAGAATAATGCTACCACATATCGGCGTTGAACTCAGTTGAGGTGACAGATATTGCAACATACATATAGGTATGCATATTCATATATATGTATATATATATATATATATATATATTCCCAAAAACTTTTCTTTGTTTTTATTGCTAATCAAAACGGTACTATTTATGATTTCATCTCCTCATAGAGCGAAAATTGCTCAATTGAAATGCCAGTGATGTTATATTTGTCTTCGACACCCTTCCTGCTTTTCTTGATTTTCTTAGAAGGCTTCTTCAAATAAGAGCTAGAGCTGAGCATACCCGAACGATTGGCGGATGAATCAGACCTGCTCCATCATCATCAGGAATGCGTTGTTGTCCTTCATAACCTTTCATAAGGCCACCTAAAAAATTCGTTCTGTAGCAGACTAATTCAAAGTTTCTTCAGATTTCAAAAGTGGCAAAACATACACAGATGTTGTCCACCCCATGTATCTGGAATAAATTGGGGGTAGAGAAGCATTACGTCGAGAAACCGAGCCTTAGCCTGAACGTTGAATGGCTGAGCAGAAGTTGTGAAGGAAACTTGACTACTGTGAAGCAAATAAGTCAGAAATGGCAGCATAGCAAGTAAGGAGACTATGTTTTTACTACGTATGTTGGACAAGAAATCATTCCAAGCAATGTTTGCTAGAGAGCTATTGCTATAAGGACAAATATATAGACGCATACAAAATGACCAAAGGCTAATGTCCTCATTGCTAACACACAGAACTTGCGCTCACTTGCTAATGTTTAATAACACACCCAAACTCGTGAAAACGAAAATAATCTCAGGATTGAGTTCATGGAATGAATCAGCGCAAAGAAGATTTTAGCTCTTCGTCTGCTATAGTTTTATCTTCTATAGATATTTACTTATATATTCCGATCGACGGTAAAGTTACTATTTTTCTAATTCCTAAAATTTGGTAGCCGTCGCCATTGCTTCCTCAGAATGCTACATTTTATCAAAGGGCTTGACCCAAAGTCAGCATTTATAATATGATAATGATTAATGGATCAATCTTACATGTAAAGTATAAAACTCACGACAGAAGAACATTGGATTTCTGGCGTCAAGCTATATTAGCTAGGTGAAACTATCGGACATGGAAGGCTTTGATTATGTATTCAACGTGGTACGAAAAAGCCCTTATGCCACACAAACGGGAATCCTACGTCACAAACAGCAACATCTCGACAACAGATTTATTCCGACACTTTTTAGTGTTAATTCTTGCCGAAGAAAATCAAGCTGGCGGAAGAACTCGTTCTAAGTGATTTATCCGTACTCATACTCGGGAAGAACCTACGTCAACCTTGCAGTATCACCAGAAATACATTTCCTTTTGCAATAGTTCTCTTGAGCGCTTATTACTCCGCCTAACTTTCGCCCATTATAGGAAATTTATGACGAAGTAACGGCTGTGTTCTGTGACTTTCACACGTGCTTTTACCATTCTGTTATATTGGACTGCGCTCATGGCTGACCTCCGCATAGATTCCCCATCAGCGTCCAATAGATTTTTTACACAAGCCAAGCTTACGGTAAACTGTTTCTTTTGATGTACTTTCTCACACATAGCGTAGCACTAGATGAGCTAGCTTATTTGTAAAACCATTCCGTCATTGTTTATGGATGTTCACACAATAAACGAACGACTAACGTGATGTAATAATCAAAAAAGATTTCTTCCCTTTTTCTTCAGATTAATCCCTCTTTTCTCTCACAAACTCCATCTTATTAAGATTAGGTAAGATCCGCCATTTTGTGGAAGTGCTGCATGCTATTCCTATTCACCTACACCTTACTTCTTTATTCTTGTTGCTTAATCACTCGAACCGTTTGCTGTGTTAGCACTAAAACGAACTTTTAACAACTTAAAAAACTTGACTAAAAATTTAAAAACTTTTGACCCGATTTATGTGGAATGAACTCAAGCCATGGCTACTTTTCGGGGCACACTCATTTGCACTGTACTATCGAGACTTTCGCTCTGCTCTTTCTCCAGGTGTGTTATAAGTGTAATCATTGGCTATCGACAATCATTCGTCAATGGATTTGATGTAAGGGGCAAAAACCGACATAAAACTGAGTAGATAAAAGTTATTATTATGATTTTAAACATGGCTTTAGCACATCTGGGTTGATGCCTGATTGTGTTCCCCAGATCAACCACGTTCATGGGTGATTACTGACATTCACCGAATAAAAAGCGAGCGACAACTCCGATGGTGCAATGCAAACGCGCCGCCCCCGGAAAGGCATGTCGTGATTTGAGCCCACCCCACATGCATCAGGCGCCAACTTTTGCTTGTATTCGGGCATTTTACGGTTATATTTCTCAATGCGTTCTGCCGTTATTCAAGTACTAATCAAAAAAATTTGATTAGGCAACTAATTGAAGTTTATATTGCCGTATGCAAATGAAACGTGCTAGATATATTGCTATTATTACTATCGAACTGCTGTTGACACATTGGTCTGTTGACTACATAATAATCTGATTAGTCAAATTTTTAGCCTATTTTGTGGAATCTTCCGAGATGGTTTACCACCACATCGTGGCTGGAATGTGTTCCTAAATGTCAAACTGCGAAGTACAGCGGAGATTCAACCCTCCAGCAGGGCCACTCAAACTGAGAAGTAGTCCGACGTTTTCACTCGAAAAACTCATCTAATATTTCACCGTACCAGGAATGACAGCCGTATAGGTAGCTACTAGTGGCAAGGTGATGATATCCCTCTGATCTCATGGTCCGGCGGCTCCTGTAATGCGGCGACGACCTGAGAAAGTCCCGGCTAAGCTTACCTCGGGACTACAGAGAAAAAGAACCAAACCAGCACATTCTTACGTGCTGGGGTCCGTAGGATTCGTGAAAACGGGCCCTCCAGATGTTTCCAAGTGTGTTTGCGGAGGCATGCAGCATGTAAAAAACTCACGTGACACTCGTGAGTAGCCGCAAAAAGTCGCTACCTTACCACACCTTCACGCTTTTTTAGAGCAATCAGCCCAATGGCTTTTAACACTTTTATTTGAACGTTTGTCGTTTCACTCTATGGCACTATTCATTTGCCTGGTTTGATAAAGAATAGATCCTACAAAGAACACTCACTGAGTCTGTAAAGTGACACAAATTCAAAACAATTGATAAACCTATTCCTGCCTGTCTAATAAAACTGCTACGGAATCATCATACACCACCATATATGAGATAACGATTGATATGAATGAAATTGAATTCAACATTTTTTGTTATGTCCTTATTGAATTGATTAATTGCGTAAGCCAATAGATTGAATCAAAACCTTTTCCCTTTCGCACAGAAGCACCACCACTTCACGTTCGAACTTCAATTCTGCGATGTTACACATAAGTTCTTCCCACAAACTATTCAGCGCACGATGTAGTAGCTTGACTTCCTAAGTTAAAAAGACTGCATTCCAGAATTCGTTGAACCCTTACAATAATCAAATCGTACAACTTTGGTTGGCTCAATTATGTCATTTTCGAACATCTTGCGAATAATTCCAGAATCGTTCGCGTTCAGAAGTCGATCGATCATTTTTCGATTTTTGATTTCCGTCATCATCTTAATTTTTACTATGAAAAATATTTCGTTTGTAATGGGCTATAAAACAACACAGAAATGTCAATGACAAAGAGGAAAATAAAACTATCTACCTTGCAAGCATTCCGGAAGTCGCGATGGTGGAGAACTTCCGTCAAGGGCAGCAGTTCTTGTTCATCTTTTTTCTAAAACATGATGCTTTCTGTTTCAAAATAAGTAATGATCACCATATTTCTGAGACGCCCGATGCAAGAGCACATTTTGAATGTCACCTTTTTTGCAAATATTTGGAAGTCGCAGTGTATTTTTTGCCTTTGAAGTCTTCGTCTGCTGCTCAATGAATATCTGTCTCGTTCGTTGATTGACATTGATTACAAACATCGGTAAACATATCATATGAAGTTTTCCGCTTAGAAGCCAGCGGTGGTTTTATTCCCTCAAACGAGTTATTGTCATTCTACGACAAAGTGAAAGTTATTATGTGTTTTGATTTAATCTAATGAGAATGATGGAATGTGCAGGCTACATTCCAGACTCGGACCATGGAAATTCCCATTACACGCGCTGCCTCGGCATGTCTTTTCAAGAAAATACCACGACTGTTTAAATGCAACTTATAGTGTATTGGTGATGGAAATTCATTCAATCACTTATGGATCTTTGTAGAATTTCCTGTCAATAGCATTCATTCAAGTGGCGCGTTATAATGGCAACCTTTTCAGTAAATCATTCTCATATCTTTCCAGTGATATGAAGTCCTATGTTAAAAAAAGAAATGGATTTCCCGACTTTGACAGGCAATTTTTTCTTTAGTGACATCTAATGTGTAGTTACCTCACCAATCTCTTTCAGCGCTCTAATGAAACCAAATAAAACTGCGCTCTGACCTAAACTGCTGATCTCTTTAAATCAAATCATTGCCTAACTATAGATGCTGTTAGAAGGAATGACAACGAAATAAGGAAAGAGACGGTCGTAAAAAAGATAGACGGGATTATATCCATGTACTAGTTCCATAAATTTACTCATGCAAACCACAACAGAATTGATCGACCGCCTTGTCGGGTCCTTTTATCGTTGCAAACAATAAAAATTTAGTGTCAAAAATGCAAGATTTAGTCTTCTTTGTATTTCAAATAATATAGGGTTGAAAACTTAGAGAAACAAGTAGATGGTTAATATTTGAATTATTAATAACTTACGCTGAAGAATAGGATGTAAATACAGTCCAGTATCTTACTATTGAATTTCATCAAAATGCAAGTCCACTTTTGCGGTGGATTGTATGTTTTACTGACGCTAAACAATACTGCTAAGCAAACTCAAACTCACATTTGATTCCTTTTCTGGTATTTTCTCAGTGGAACGATCTTTACTCTAAAATTGACTAAGCGATCACTTTTTTAATAAATAACATCGAAAATATGGGATCGCACCGATTTTCTCTTTTTCCAGCGAAGCGAAGTCTTTCTCTGACTTATAGATACTGCAGGGCGTTTCTGTACTTGTACCTCTTCAAATTGGGTTTTTTGATTGATTTCTATATTCTGTTCACGCTTTTTGCTGAAAATTTGAATGGAGATGGCTTCTGCTTTATACAAAATGTATTCCTCGGTATTGAGAGAATGAACTAAGGTCAACTGGGTCGAAATGCTGTGCACAATTAGCAGTTTAACTGAAGTATCTTAGATTCAAACGAAAAATGTTTTCAATATTGTTGATCTATGCTATAAATCTCCTCCCGCTTTATGTCCTCGATTTCCAAGGATTTTGCAAAAAATTACATCTGCCCACTAACTTCTCCCAATAAATGAGCGAAAATTTGGTTGCTTTCCGTTCTAATAAATTAGTGAATGCAATTATTACTGATTTACTGCTTTGACTGTTCATTGTGTATCAGCCCCTGGAACTGTAGGCCAACTTTCTAATTCTGTGTAGCGGTCCAATAGACATAAATGGAGTGAACATGTTTGCATTCCTAACCTTTTCGAGCCATATCACCCCTTAATCGGCTATTTCGAAGGCGAACATTCAACGTGTGTACTTTGATTACCAAACAACACCATTTGTAGCATTGCATTCTAGCTGAATATTAAACGAATTCTATTATACTCACGGTCCTCTTTCTCCACCATCTTCACTTTCCCTCTGATCATAAGATTTGAATAATTTTCTTAAGTGTTCCATTCGTTTTAATAGCTCTGAAAACTTGTAAAACTCTCGTTGCTATGGTAATATCAACATAACTTACTGGTTTTAGTAGTTTGTCCTTCGGGATTGTTCAGCATTTAACGGCCGGATTAGAGTAACTAAGAATACCAAATGAGCCATACTCGTTATGTTCAATCGTCCAAACAAATTCGACTATCAGTTCTTATCAGTACTCTATGAGGAAGAAATCACGTCGAACTGCGAATAGAACGATGTACAATGATAGATTATGGAATGACAGCGCATTAATCGCGACTTTACTGAAACAGGGCTTTCATGTCTGCTACAAGACAGTCATTTTCCACATTTGGCAATTTAAACCTTTCACGCGCAACTGCGGCCAATTCTCGTGTGAAGCCTATTGGATCGCGTGTCGCTAGAGAGTTATCCGAATGCGCGTTCAAAGCGAGATATGCGATTCGAAACATCCATAAGCTTACATATCTTATCACTCCACATAATTGCGAAATCAGTATCTTCTTCTGTTACGCCGCTCCGAGGTGTTACTAATAGTATTTATTGAATATCAGCGAGGCATATAACAATACAGTTGATAATGCAGCACGAATATTACAACAGTCGTGGTGGCTAACGTTTCGGCAAGGTTCACCATCTTCAGAGCCTGGAAAGGTCAAATTAATTTGCAA